>OY759266.1:19144534-19391457 GCA_963662155.1 Lamellibrachia columna
TGTACATGGATGGGCTGTTGGAAGAATTAAAAGACCTTGGTATTGGCTGTTATATTGGGCAACATTTCTGTGCAGCTGCAGATGACATTATACTACTGTGTCCTACTAGTTCTGGGTTGCGAAAATTATTGAGGTGTGTGAGAAATATGCCAAACTACATGATGTGGTGTTTAATGGATAAAAAAGCTCATTATTGGTGTACAACAAGAAGGATGCTGATCCACATTGTGAAATAAATGGTACAGATGTTTCCGCATGTGAGAAAACTATACATCTCGGAAATGTACTTAGCACAACCGATAAGTATGAAATGGTGTTTGATGGTATCAAGACATTTAACTGTTGTGTAAATAGATTTACTTCAAACTGTTGTCAAAAACAAATTGTTTCATCAGTATTGTTGTGCATTGTATGAATCTCAACTATGGCAGGTATGGAAGCTACCATATGATTCCCACAGAGATTTAGTACCATTAATTGCTGAATGTGTACCTTTAGATGTGGCTTTGGTCTTTAGGTTTATAAAGTTTTACAGAACAGTAGCCTTGTCAGATAACATGGTTGTTAATTATATTGCAAATACAATGACATTTGCTTATAGGTCAACTTTGGGCCAGAATGTAAGACACATTATGTCCAAATATAACATGACCCACCATGAATATGTCTATGAGTGCTATTAAGCATAAATGTAAAGAAATGTGAAATATCAATGTCAATTCTACATACTATGACAATGCAAACATGATTTGTGAATTGGTTGAAATGAATAATGACGCTATCTTAAATTAGGAAGAATGTAATGCTGTGATTTCATATCTCAGCACAATATAATTTGTTTTCTAACTTACAATTTGTTTAATATGTACATGTTTGTGGATCTTGAGTCCGAACAAAGATGATAATAATAATAATAATAATAAATAACGTCTACATATAAAGCTTATTCCGACTTTGCCCTCTTTTGCATGGTGCAGAGTTAGAATAGTACCGTTATTTAATTCAAACTTACATGTAAAAGCGTGGATTTCATAATGTTTAGCCTAATAACGTGTGTTAAATTATAAATGCTAACTGTATAACACAAACTCAACGCAATATCTTTGAATATCATCTACCTATAATGATTATTCCGACTTTGCCCCTTCTTGCATGGTGCAGAGTGGGATTAATACCGTTATTTCATTCAAACTTATATGTATAGGCGTATTTTTCATAGTGTTTAGCCTAAGAACGAGCGTTAAATTATAAATGCTAACTGTGTGATGCAAACGCAACACAATATCTTTTAATATCGTGTGTACTTATAAAGTTTATTCCGACTTTGCCCCCTCTTGCATGGTGCAGAGTTGGAATAATACCATAGTTTTCATAGTGTTTAGCCTAAGAACGGATATATTTAACCATGTCCTTTTGTGTGTTTCAGGAATGTGAGGTAGCTGGCACTTGTATTGGCTAACAAGGGGTAATTAACTGGGTGGGAGTAATTAACTTCAATCGTGTAGAATTGGTTTGCTAAGTGCTGTGTTCGTGACCGTTAAAGCATAAAGTTAATGTACAGGGAGTCCCAACAATCGTTTGTTATGCTTCCTGAAAAACAAGCAGGCATGGCGGCAAGGAAAGTGTGAGAGAAGGTAGGCCAATCAGTTGTTTGTTATGAAATTTCGTTAGCCAATTAGGAAAAAGTTAGGCACGTGCAAAACTACTTGTGATCAGCCACTCATTCGTGCAACAATATGAAACACCCATGTGTGTGTCATATCGGTGGTGTGTGAACTGAGAACAGTGTGAACACATCCTAATTTATTTTAACTCAAGTAATTATATGGTTTCGAGTAGGCAATAGGAATTATGTTTTGGTAATGTTTGTGCATAAACATGTATGTAAAAACTATGTATTGAGATGGACACTATCAGGAAGCAGGTACAACTGACATCCATCGGTGTTTCCACGAGTGTACGTTTGCCAGCCCGTCTATCGGTCTGTGCAACGCTGCGACGATCACTGGCAGTTTTTCCCTCTCCACATAACCGAGGTGCTGTCGCAAACTTGTCAGCCTCATGCCGGCAAAACCTCGTATCAATGTCCTGCTGAATTGTTTCTCCAACCGAAGTCCTTTTCCTTGACAGTGTATTTTCCACCATGAGTGAGTGATTAAGCGACAGTTTGTCTGCATGCTTGCGTGCGTGCGTGCGTGCGTGTAAATGTTGTTGTGTATATCTGAATGCATATATATATATTGAAATTTAATTTATTTATAGAACTCATGAACCCGTCAACCAACCAATGCTACATCTAAATTGGTTGTCACTTACAGACCTGCTATACAACCTACCATTATCGACCTCTCCCTAAGTGTTAAGGTAATCGTTCTTTAACTGAATAAGTGATATTATGCATATATATATTGAACTTTAATTAATTTTTCTACAGAACTCATGAACCAATCAACCAACCAATGCTACATGGAAACAATGTCAGGTGGTGTGCAGTACTGCCACTGTGACATGGCTTCCTTTTAATGTTGCATTAGCATCAGTCACAAATGTCACACTTAACATATTACATGAACAGCTTAAAGTCAGTCAGGATGGGATCCACACATGACTAAGCCACGGAGCCTTAGCATATAAGCCAAGTAATTATATTGGGAACCCTGCATACTTGACCAGACTACCAGGCAGGATGGGATCCACACTTGGAGCCATAGTATAGAACCTCACTAATTATATTGGGAACCCTGCATCCTTGACTAACAGGCAAACAATACAATCAGGTAATCCCGGTGGCCATGTGGTGCTATGAACAAGTGTGGACAAATTATAAAACAGTAATTTAACTAGTGTTAATGTACTACATATAATAACTCCAAATGAAAAAAGTCTATGAAAGAAGGATAAAACATTATAATAATGTTATGCACGCAACATTAAAATAATTATTAGTGGAACGTCTTGGTAATTAAAAAATATATGGGAAGTGACACACATTCAAGTTATCACCCGTAATCTAGATTATAATGTTGTGTCTTTAAATGTTTCTTAAATGAGTCTTAACAATTTTTTTTCAGAAAAATCTTTACATAACTCTTAGCTGAATAGTTTCATTGGTCTAACTGTCAATGTCAAGATGATAATATTTTTTTCCAATGAGAGTTTTCGGTTATGTTTCAACTGAATTACAACGTACACAACATTTCTTCGAAAACCGCACTTATTTTTAGGGGGGGTTACAAATTCTACATGCGTTACGTTACCCTAAACAAAATAGCGTGACGTACTTTATGGATTGCACCGGGGCCAAACCGGAAACATTTATGGACATCACCATTAGAATGAATAAGTATAAACTTGCCCTGCAGTACGTTCATCGTGCATAAACAGAGGACATTCAACATATTGCTGTATACATTGCATACATGTGTAATACTGTATACTGGCCAATATTGGGTATCGAAACAAGCCAGTATATCAAAATATATCAATTATATTTGTATCCAACAGTCACGTACATACATCGCTTGGGAATGACAGCGATGTTGAGCTCAGGGAAGCTGATCAGTTGAAATCGCTTATGCTTGATCCACCAGCGAAGTTTGGGGTCGGTGGCCGCATATGATCGTTGTAGATGCTCAAAGATTTTGTCATATTTCGCCTCTGATATGACTTTCGAATTTTTAACTAATAGCAAATTGGTCACTACTTCGGACATGCAAGTCTTATGATCATTAGACATATTCAAACGATACGATGTTTACTATTGTTACTCGAAAAGATAACTCAATCAATCTAACATTTAACACAAAATAATTTATTGCAAACAATGTAATAATTATAATGATCATAAAATGTACGCAGATGAAAAGTCAGTCAAGCACGTGTAATGAAATAAACCACACATATGCAACACGAACAATGTACGAACTCACCACTCTGAATATTGCCGAGCGACTGACAGACCTATCATCTACACTTGGGCCGGTCATTGTGGGATTCCCATAGCAAGGGATAGTATCTCTTATGAAAAGAGCATTTTATGCAATAACAACAAACTAATATAAATACATAGTGACAATTTCTCTTATAAATGCCACTTGACAACATGAACTGAGTGGAGACCTACCTTATTGTTTGATGACGCTATTAACTGCTTAGTATCACTTTTAGTCGCTAAACATGAATGAGTGGCGCCTCTTTGTTTCCTACACTCTTTGTTTACATACTAAGCCTAAGGGAAAATAGAGTGGATTAAAACTGATCTTGACGTCATAGCGCGGCTGTTCCATTCTCATGTCCACCTCCGTGGGAAGGAGGGAAGGGATGAGTTGGTTCTGGTTGTTCCAAATGAGAGCCATCTCAAGTTTGTTGAGCAGGTCAATGATGTAGGTCTTCATGTCATTAGCATTGAACGTGGTGTTCTTGAAGAGGACCTTCAGAAAACGAGATGCGGCCGATGCAGACGGTCAACGCATACAGTCATACAATGCCCAGTAATTACTTGCGTGGCATTGTGTTGTCTGGGTTTTCACTCGCCGTTGTCAATGCGAGCAAAGTTGTACAGGGTTTTGCTGTGTTCTGGCCCCTCCCTTGAATATCCTTTACTTCGCGTCTTACACCCATCGCTTGGTAACTTTTCCACCACATCACAAGGTCGGCGTCAGCCAATCAAAATTAATAAACATCTACGGACGGTACCATTACGTTGATACCCCTTTTACTATAATGTACCACGCCAAAAGCTAAAACATCATGGGTACAATTATTGCATAACCTGTTCATGCCCCACGCCTAACAATAAACTTCCAATGTGGGCTCCCACACAACACTTGGATACAATTATTGCATAACTTGTTGATGCCACCCGTCTATATGCACTCTTACATTTACCTCCCAATATCCAAGAAAATAGTTCATATAATAGCAATTTGCAGAAATGCGACATTATGACACCTACCTGTGTAAACACACAAAGTGGGGATAGGCAACAGCGATCCCATTGAAATGATCCTTGATATTGTTTACTCTCGGTCCACCGAAATTGTTTCTAGCTACCGCAGCACCTGTAAGAAGACTCAAGTAAAGGTACGTTGGTATACAACACGCTATCCAGTCCTTGGGATTGTTCAACTTACTTAACAGTTCACCCCCTGGTACACATGTTCATTCCAACACCATCTCAACTTCTCCGGGAAGCATTCAGCCACGCTGCAATTATTGTGCGAAGATTATTCGTTCACATTTCCACCACCGTCTCTAGCTGGGTACTCATTTACAGCTGAGTGTACTGTGGTAATGTGGGGAACAAATTTGCCAAAGCTTTGATACGGCAGCAAGAGGATTTGAACCCGGGTTGCTTCAGCTGCGAGTCTGGCGTTTTAACGCTGTAGGTAGAAAGATCATAAATCAATCCATTTTTCATATCTCTAAGGTATAGGCACATTGAAAGTAACGACACAGTCAAATATATGAAGTTTGTAACTTCTTATAAATACACACCCAGAAAAAAAATCACAATAGATGTTTGTATAGTATACACAGGCATTACAATAATCAAAGCATTTACTTACATCTACTGATTTGCATCTTTAACAAAGAACAACACAGTTGCCTTGCTAACATTTCATGCCGACGCTTGTTGAGAGAAATCTTCAGTTGATGCACTAGGGAACATCCGGGAGGGGGGAGGGAGTTGAGAGGGAGGCGGAGGGAGGCGGAGAGGGAGGGAGGGAGGGGGAGGGAGAGGGAGAAGAAAAGACTACGATACTGTGGTTCTGAAATTCCAACTCGCCGCTAACCATGTCTATCACCAAGGCGGCGTCGCGATAATCTGGCGCTATGTTTGCAAGCAGCTGTTGAAAATCGCCGAGGACGGTTGGGGCTTGCGTCTGTACGTCGGCGATCGCGACGACGTCGGCGCCTCGAAAATACGCGGCTTCGACAATGACGACAAGGTGGTCGTAAGTTCGATGCGAGAGTTCATCGACGACAACGAACTACATGACGACGGCGCTCGGCAGCAGCAAACCGCTGCCCAAGTACATATTTGTCTTGTTCGACATCATCCAATCTTCATCTATTCCCCGACGTCTACAGCAACTGCTCTTACAAGATTCTGCCTCCATCCACTCCGACGTCTCTTTGATGCGAATCCATTGCTGGTTTCGTTCCACGACACACGTTAGAAGATGTAAATAATATAACAAACATATTTTTTTATATAGCATTCAACGCTCCCAGACACGGACACCGCGTGCGATGCGATATCAATGTTGACTTCAGTACCAGGATACACGGGTGTAACAAACACTGATATGCAGACACGCTCCCCGCCGACGTTTAGTAGTACCCACATGACGTGATCTGAGTTGGTACGCCCATTGAGCTATACAGCATTGAGCTATGTTGCAACATTTGTTTTTGCGCGGTATATTATTTTGCTTTTCGTACTAATGTTAGCTGTGAGATGCACGCATGAGGAAGCTACAGCGTGGTGCGAACCATGGGCATATTAAATATTGCTAAACACTTGTACTTGTCTGCATTAACAAATACACACTTTGATTCCCCCCGCGCTGCCTCCTCTCCCTCCCTCGCTTCTTCTCTGCCCCTCACACACCGACCCACCCCGCGTCTCATTCTCTCCCCTCGAATGGGGCGTGGTAGTTTTCCGGATAGAACGTCAGGCTCTCAGTCGTGAAAACCCTAGTTTGAACCCTCTTGCTGCCGTTTCGAAGCTTTGGCAATTTGTTTCACCCAACATTGCCACAGCTCATTCGTGTATAAATGAGTACCTGGCTATATGGAGTGGTGACTATACGTACGAATGATCTTCGTTCAATAAATGTAGCATGGATGATTGATTCCCATAGAAGTCGAGATGGAGTTGGCATGAAAAGGTGTGCTAGGGGGTGAAGTGTAAAACACTTTGAACAGTACAAAGGACTGGATAAAACGAAAATACTTTTCCTGCCTATCTGCCTGTCACCCTCCCATCGTGCGTGCGTGTGCGCGTATGAATCATATGTAAGGAGCGGTCCTATTCTGTCCACATTGAAGTCACACGTACATTTACTACAGAACACTGAACGCACACCAACTGATGTGTGCTGTTGGTTTTTGTGTATAAATGTTTTGAGAAAATTTATGTAAACAGAACGATTACGTATCCTCAATAGAACAACACGCATGTGTCGATACAATTAGGATACCGGAATAATAGAATAGAAATTGCGCTTCTAAGTGAGGATTACAACGTCATTCACGGCGTTGACAGGTGTCAAGGCGTCGTGCTACAAAAGATTATCTGATGGAAACAGGACACCGTCGTCCGTGCGCATGGACAATGCCTGTCATGGTTCGTTGATTACCTCCGCCAGTACATACAAAAGACCACAAGGGTTAATTCCTGTCCACCAGCCAGCATGCAGAGAGTTCTTGCATTTAGCATGTCTTATATAACAATCCAAGCGAAGTTGGTGCTTCTGCTAATGAACCGACAATTGGCATACGGTGTACGGCCTATCGTGACTGAAGAACGATCAACTGGAGAAATATGGAGGAGTGTGCAATATAGCATTTCGTGTGCTACATCCGTGTGTGTTGACTTGCATGTTATGTGTTTCAACATACGTTGTATGTATATAGCACACACTGCGTGCTGCCTGTGGTGTTCTCTGTAAAAGCTGATCTCATCTAAATATGTAGAAATGCATTGCGTTGACAGCCAGTCAGACAAAATGGGTGAAGAAACAGATGATTCGAAACAGCTACTATGAAAACAAAAGATGCATTATAAACAACGACTTTATGACTTAACAGAATGCGGAAGGTTTGTGTATAAACGTTATTTGGCTTTGTAAATAAATAATATCTATACTACGGAGTAGACACATTTGATATGGTATTAATCTTGATACATATTTAGAGGATAGCTATACGAACCTTTCTGCTGGCATTGTATTCCTAAGGCATTGTTATGTAGGGTTATTGATAACAGTTACACGGCCGACGTTGTAGTAGACGCTAGTGCCCTGCGCGGGCCTAGAATTTGATCCCAAGCCCGGCCCGCAATTAGCAGTTAGAGTCCAGGCCCGGCCCAGGCCCGCAATAATTTTTCAAGTCCGGCCCGGCCCAGGCCCGCAAACTAGAATTTAGGCCCAGGCCCGGCCCAGGCCCGAACAAGACCGTGAATGTTTGGCCCAGGCCCGGCCCGGCCCGCAAGTTTCACGCCCAGGCCCGGCCCATACCCGCGGGCCAACGATGGGTAAGCCCGCGGCCCGCAAGCCCGCGGCCCGCTAAGTTTAGAGAAGATAAACCTATAATCTTATAACAAAGACGAAAAACAAATAAACTGTAAAACAGTTTATTTGTCCATAGTGTGCTGGATGAGTTCTAAAAATCCAGCACCACCAATTTCTTCAAACGAACAAATATCCTGAAGAAAAATAAAGAAAAACTTCTTAGTGTCATTACTATTAAATATGATAAGATTTGTTATATTTGGCTTTAATGTATTGATTTATGGTTAGGGTACGAGGTTTGTTTATCTAACCCTGACTTAACCCTTATGCAAGCCATAACCCCAATTTATATTGTTAATTGAATTAGGTCAACTAAATTAACATAATTTAATATGATATTTCAATTAAATGTCACCCACTGGCACTGACACCCAGTGGCATTTCCAGCAGGCCTGCAGTCACTAGCCTGAGACAGACAGGTTCAGACATGTGTGAATTAGTACAAGTGTGAATGAATTAGGACTGTGGTGAAATACCAATTACCAACTGGGTTGGGTACTGGGTAGTGGCCTAGTGGGCACTTGGCAGTGGGCAGGTCATTCAGGTGGGCAATAGAATGTCCACTGGTAGGGTCAAAGGGTGATAAGTTGATGGTTAATCATGGCTTCATTGCCTCTGCAAATATTTCTAAAGTAAACATTTGGGGCTGGCTACTTCCAGCCAAGTGAACTTATGGGGCCATTAGATTCCATGCAAGGTCTCAATTTGCAACTATATAAAGCTAAAGAAATAATTTTAAGCATTCATTAACCGGAATTACAATTTATAATCAGGTTTTATTAAAAAATAAAGTAATAATCGGTGTTTTTTATGAATATTTTTATCATGTCCAGGCCCAGGCCAGGCCCGGCCCGCTCACACTAGGCCCAGGCCCGGCCCAAGCCCGATGTGTTTAAATTGTTTTCAGCCCAGGCCCGGCCCGGGCCCGCAGTATGTAGGCCCAGGCCCGGCCCGGCCCGCGGAATTATGTAGAGGCCCGGCTCGCGGGCTGCGGGCCGGGCCGGGCTTGGACCCAAAGCCCGGCCCGCGCAGGGCACTAGACTAGACGCCATCTTAGAGTGATCACTTCCGGCGCATGCGCATAATTTTCACCACTAGATCTGCATAATTAAATATCAATAACATAGACTAGTAATATTATTTATGCATGTAATACACTTTGCTGCATTACAACATAAACTATGCCATATAAGAAACATTCTAATCAATTAAATTGTTTAATTAGTAGTTGTTATGCCGGATAAATGTAAAGTGAACATATTTCTAGAGGTCACACCACAAATTCAGCTCAAAAGGGTGTGCATACTATATAAACGGGTAGACGTGTTGTCATAATAGGTTGCAAGCTCAACATATAGGGATTGTCAGTAGTTTGGGTGGAGGACTACAATGGTCTGGGAGCCGACAAATCTCTCCCCTGAGAGTTGCTCGATAAGCAACCATAAGAGGCTCGGTGACTGTGGATTGGTCTCTCCACCGACCGATAGGAGGTGCAACCAAATGGCAGTGTGTCACTCACGTCATTGGACTCTTATTTTTTAAACAAAAGAATATCGATCATTACATATTCAGATTATTATTCTCGATTCGCATTAGTTGGTCAATCGGCATCAGTTTTATTGTCATCGTAGCAAACGTCTGTCAATCTGTAATCAATTACATGTAAATTATTATGTTGATGTCCTTCCTTGCATTTTAGTAAATCAATGCTTTCATTATATCACTCTACATCACTCCCCAAACAAAAAGGCTATATAATATTAGTGTTTTATGGCACTCCAGCACACATGCAAATTTTTTCTCTTCGAAGAACAGCCAGGTGACACTGATAAGCTAATGGTTTCCACACGTTTTGATTTTTACTGTATTTCTCTACATGCAATTTAAAGTCTGACACATAAGGAAACGTCTTGTAACATATTGTGCACACCTAATCGACTGAAATAGACATGCGAAATTTACCCTACCAATAATAACAAACTCGGATTAATATGCATTTAACTTTAACGTGCTGTCAGTCATCCAATGGAAGATATTGTGGAGACAATCCCGGAGCTAGTTTAGGAAGTGATTTGTATATTGTGTAGCCAAAATAATATAGATCTGTGATTTATTAGCATATACTTGGTGATCCAAGTTGTGGCTTTGGATAACTTAGCCAAGTAGAGTAGTGTAGAGAGTGAAAAACCCTGAGGAACACTACATGAAGTAGGGAGCGCAGCTGAGAAACAATTCGCTATCTTCATTCTTTTGTATCTATCAGTTAAATATTTTGAGAACCAGCTCTGTTCCAGATATGCCACACCACAATGACACACTTTTAATAAGTTGTCCTGTGACCAATGGTATCAAATGTGGCAGATAGCTTCAGCAAGGAAATGGGCTCCTTTTATACACTGCCTGGACCAACTACCCAGTGTCTGGATCCAGTGTCTGGATCCACATGGTTCACTGAATGGTATAAATTCAGTCAACACTTGATCATTTGCTGTGTCGCCAGAACTGTCTGCACTGATTATCCTTAAACACTTCCAGGAGAAACCATGTGGCAATGTCTTCATTTTGTTGGACCCCCGACTGCAACGGTATTTCTTCAAATAGCTGAAAACAAACAAACAAACAAACAAACAAACATAAATTATAACATTTCCATCCATTAAATTTAACAAAGGTAACAATAAATACATTTGTATGTGGGCGTTTTAACTTTTGACAAAATGCACTTTGCCGCATAGTATTGAAACAATTAATTGTAAAAAAATATTAATTCAGTTTAATTACCATAACATTTTTTAGGCTGAGCGGGATTGAGAGACTTTATATGAAACCCCCAATATTCTGTATATCTGGGCAGGGGTCTTTAAAAACAAAGGCGCTAAAATACAAATAGATTGAACATGATATGTCTATCATGGTTTAATCAATCATAGCAAAAGCGAATTCATTAATTTTCCCCTAATTTAGCTAGGGAAACTCCAGCGCATGATCACAGAACAGAATGAACTAATAAAATCTAAATATATATTCCTTGCTCACTTACCATATGCTTCTGGGAACATCTCAGCGGATGGACACACAACAACCAACTCAATTCTTCGTGGTGATGTTCACAGCTGACCCATTGTGTCTGGAATGATATACACAGAAGTCGTCATTTCATCCTCCTACAGGCCAATAAATGAATGAGACAAATTATGTACAGTTTCTATTAATGCTGGCCATGTGAATATGTTAAAAAACAAAATTTTTAAATATCTTGTTACACATAGTTAAATGCTTCCTTTTTTGTCTGAATCAACCAATGTTACATTTCAAAAATATATAATTCTAACTCGACCAAACATTAAATCTATATTACAGATAGGTATATTACATAAGAACAATATCAAAATGTAAATGAGCAACACATGTTGAATCATGGTGGAATGATAGGATGAACATTTGAAGCAGTATGCCGACGACCATGGGAGGATGCACATTTGCAGCAGTAAAAATACCCCAAAAAGCCATCTTGATGCACCCTGGGGCAAGACAGTCACCCATATACCTGGGGCAGTTCGGTCTACAACTTCTTCCCCCGTGTTTTTAGTTCTGTCATATTTGATCAACCTGACAGTACATGGTAAAGTCAGTTTAGGTTGCCCAACCATGACATTGTGCTCTTTTGACTGCCGATTACAACAAACATACGTCATGCCTGGACGATTCTGATCGAACGCAGCAACAAGTTGAATGTTAAGCCTCTAGAACTAACCATGCATAAAATGCCGAAATAGGGAGTTATGTACCATATTGGTTCGTCCATATAAATCCATGTAAATATGGACGAAACATTGCCTGAATAATAATACATACATACACACATGCAAATATTAAGATAGTACACAGACTATAATAGTTGTCAAGTAAAAATGGAGTTAACACAAAAAATATACCTTCTAATTCATAAAATAAATAGCACTTTCCTCGACTCATTCTGGTGAAATGTTATAAAAGTGTTCCATGCACATATTTGCACAGTGACTGGGTGTGGTAGTGTTTGAATGTTTAGTGTCATTGTAAAATGCCTCCTTCCTTTGTTTACAGGTGTCACAATTCAGACTAATTAGTTATCGTACTCAATATAACCAGGATGCATGTAATTCCAAAAATAATGCCCCGAACGTGGCGGTGTGCACAAGAGTTGCACGAGTCATGGTATATGTTTGCTGACCCAGTCGCACAATCACGGAAAGGATTTTTTGCTAGTAATGCAGTGGCGTGACACGTAGTAAAAGTATAGCAATGTATGCTTCATATAAGTTAGCATCTCTCCTGATTGTATCCCTACCAATATTATCTGGAAAATATCTCATCATTAACTCCACAGACAATATTCCGGAAATACTGTTTATTAGACAATATCTCTTCAGAAGTATATCCTGGATATTGTTCTGCTACTGCATTACACACAGAATGTCTGTAAACTGTCCAATTTCCGAGGTTAATTTCGGCTGTCTTTGCAGATGAAAGCGTATAATTGAATTACGGTTAGTTGATAGTAAGTTATTATCACCAGTGAAAAAATTAATTTGCTGGCCCAGTAACTTGATTAAATACAAATTTTAAGGTGGCTCCTCGAATGTGAATGATTTCTTTTTCTAAATAAAAGTATTCTCCTTCACATAACGGGTGGGTCCAGTTTAAGAAAAAAGGGGTGCCCAGTTTTCCAATCAAACACCAGGAACAGCAACTATAGTTATCCACATTTCGACATGGACAGCACTTTCTAGCACAGCACAGTGGAAGGTAAATACAAAATTGAATTTTTTTATTACGTAGCCTAATATATTCTAATTTACTGAAATATCTAATTCTTGTAATTCTAGATCCTGTCAATGTGACTTACCAAAGTTGTTACTGTGGATATACTGAAGGTGTGGTTCCACCCTCTCTACTGAGATAACCTTGAACGATACCAAGGCCACTGAGCCGGGCTGTGTGCTGATCATGCCAAGGAATCACGTCACGTTCCACGTATGTACATGGTTGTACTCAGAGCACACTGCAAACACAGCAGTGAGCTAGTGATTCACTTTCCATTATTCAAGCACCTGATACTGGTATGCCGCGTCATATCAAAAGAAAGGTGGTATGATCATAATCAATGCTTCAATTTGGATTACTTAAAAAGAAAACCTAGAGTTTATTTGTATATTTTATATAACTGTGGATGTCAGAGTATATGTGATTGATGGCCCACTGAAAATCATGCCATAAATGTGACATGGTCACCATCATGAAACAAAGCTTTTCCATGTATATTTGAATATTTTCCCAAGAAATATACTTTGGAATTGGACCTACCAGAGACGAGATGCTTCGCTGACAACATGTGTTTATGCTGGTGGGTACGGTGAACGTCTGGAAGCGCTGTGGGCCGTCCCACTGACCCTGGGTGCTGCAGAATCACCTGCACAGCTCCTGAAATTGTCCAGTAGGCTATCTCAATCCATTTCCCACTCAGGGCTGAAAACAGTCAAGCAATGAACAATACCAAAACTTACCTGCTTCACAGGAGCAACTTGCACATTAGCGTAACAAATATAATCAACACATCTAAATGAGACGTTAGTCTTAAGTAGTTTCTATGAATTAGTCAGTATTTATAACTTTTAGTTTTAACAACAACACTCAATTAGCTTTAGTTTTCAATGTCTGCATACACATATTCTGTGTACTCTATCTAACCCATAAAGATGTGTCTGTTGGTCTGTCTGTGTGTTGTGTCCGGTTCACGGACGTATTTGAGGGCCAATCTAGATGAAACTCTACAAGGTGACCCAGGAGCCCCCTCTGACAAACATGGAGGGTCAGATGGGGAACTATCCACATGGGCCCCTTTTAAAAAGGCTTTATTTTGTTTTCTATATCATCATAAAGATAATAATTATGGCTGCCTTTTTTCCACCTCGATACCAGCGTTACACCAATTACTGTCCTGTCAGTACACCAGCTTATATTAACTGTGTGGCCGTGATGAGAGTCCTTGTTGACCACCACTGTCTCCGGTTCTGAGAAGCTTTGGTGGATTCTGTTCCATTCAGCCTTCTCCTCAGATTCTCATCCACCCAACGGGCTTTCTGCCATCCTCTAGCACCATACCTGCTAAAATCAAACATCTTCTTCCTAGCAATGTGGCCAAAGTACCCAAGCTTCTTCACCGTCACTGTTCTCAATAGTCAACAATTGTTTTCGATCTTACTTACATAGTCATTTCTTTTCAATCCAGCTAATAACCAACAACCTTTTGGTTTTTGCCTGCACTTTTTTCAAAGTCTTACTTCACCTACCTACGTAGTATATCGATCCGTTGTTACCACCAAGGAATAGATAATGACAACCAACCATGTCATAAGTTGTCACTGAAACCATGTCCTGTAGCTACAACAGAACAGTAATATGTGCAGTCTTTGCACATTTCTACCGGTTTGATACATTTCCTCTGCAGAAGCTGAATGAATGATACGTCATTCCACAAAGAGCACAACATGTACTAGTGTTTACCTCCATCCTGGTTATGTCATTCATGGTTAATGAAGGAATGGTTTAACTAACAAATTCTCTTGAAAGGACATACCACAGTATGCTATTAATATTTTCAGATTTTCTAGTGTAAAAAGAGCATGCAAACTGCGTTTTATTTATCTGACTTACCTGCCAGTTCTGTGTCTTGGCATGTGACACCAAAACCTTGCCTGTCTTGCTGAGTATAGCCACCGTGAGAAAATTACCTGCCAGTTCTGTGTCATGGCATGCCACACCCAGACCTTGCATGTCTACTGAGTACAGCCACCGTGAGAGAATTACCTGCCATTTCCGTGTCATGGCGTGCATGTCGTACTGAGTGCAGCTATCATGAGAGATTTAACTGCCAGTTCTGTGTCATGGCCAGCCACACCCCGACCTTGCCTGTCCTGTGGAGTGCAGCCACCATGAGAGAATTACCTGCAAGTTCTGTGTCATGGCATGCCACACCCAGACCTTGCATGTCCTACTGAATACAGCCACCGTGAGAGAATTACCTACCAATTCTGTGTCATGGCATGCCACACCCAGACCTTGCTTGTCCTACTGAGTACAGCCACCGTGAGATAATTATTTGCCAGTTCTGAGTCATGGCATGCCACACCCAGACCTTGCATGTCCTACTCAGTACAGCCACTGTGATAGATTTAACTGCCAGCTCTGTGTCATAGCGTGCCACACCCGGACCTTTCCTGTTCTACTGAGTGCTGTGAGTTGTTTGCTAATGAAGAACAGGTTGTTGCCGACAACAGACATCTGGAACTTGCCTGCAGGGGGAGAGAATTCTTTCATTCAGTGAAGTAGCATGATGATATCACCTTACACTAAGCACAAATTTGGATAAAACAGTTGTTTATGAACCTGCTAAATGGATATAATTAATCCAAATACAAGTTCCCCAGTCTCAAGTTATCAGTTTAGTCAACTAGACTAAAAAATTCAATTCAAATTTATTGTAATTCGATACAAAGAACAAATACAAAGCAGAGCGAAGTACTTTCTAATAACATAAAGTGAACAATATGGGAAGAAAATTGTATAATGTTGTACTCCAATTAAGTTTCATCAACTACAGTTTTGGGCCATGTATGGTTTGGAACCTTTGTGTTTGGGGAAATAGATTTGTTGAGACAGGATAAAACATAACACTGCCACGTGCAGTAGTGCTGCAGGAGTTAGTTGCCCACCCAACCAAATTACATAGTTGTTGTCCACAGGCTCTCTTCATCATTGGGGCATTGTTAGAATATATTGTTAGCATACTACTGCTGCTGCAAAGATGCAGAGGCAGTATACAAAAAGAAGGAAGCCTGGAAAGAAATAGAAAAGACCAAGGAGAGAGGAAATCAACCGGATGAAAGGATGATACACACATTCAGGCAGAAGAGAGCGGCAAAGAGAGCTGTTGATAAGGCGAGGAGAGATATGGAAGCAGACACATATAGCAAGCTAGATGAGGTTGATGGAAAGAAGATGATATACAAAATGGCCCGAGACAGGGATGATAATTGTAAGGACGTGAAGGGTGGGATAGTGATCAAGGATGGAAATGGGAAGTTAGTGACACAACAAGAGGAAGTGCTGAAAGTCTGGGAAAGCTACTTCAAGGAGCTACTGAACCAGGAAGGAAATAACAACGGTCTGGAATTACCATCGTACATGAAGGAAAAAGTGGAGTTAACTGATATTACGGATACAGAGATGCAATGGGATAAAAGGGATGAAGAAGAGAAGACCACCTGGTATCGATGAGCTGTGTACGGAGATGGTAATGGCAGCGGGGCAGAGTGTAATCAGCTGGACAAAGAGGTTACTAAATACATGTATGAGGTAAAGTACCAGAGGAGCGGCAGACAAGGTTAACTGTCCCAATGGAAGGGAGATGTGCAAGACCCTGGGAAATACAGAGGCATCACACTTCTAAATCACATCATGAAGCTGAGGAAGAGGATCCTGGATGGGAGGATCCGAAAGAGAGTAGAGCAAGAATTAGGTGAAGGACAACAGGGATTCTGAAAGGGCAGAGGGACGACTGATGGAATGTTTGCATTAAGACAGCTGGTAGAGAAGAGGTTGGAGATGCAAGGGAGAATGGCAGTGGGATTTGCGGATCTATGACACAGTCTCAAGAGAGATGGTGACGGCAACAGTGAGATGGATGCGAGTTCCAGAAACAGTTCCAGAAACAGAAGCCAGGATGGTGGAAGCAATGTATGAGAGAACAAAAAGAACAGTTGTGGTTGGGTCTGGGTTGTCGGAAGAGTTTCCAGTTAACATCGGTTTGAGGCAAGGAAGTGCCCTTAGCCCTTTCCTGTTTAACATGGTGATGTAACTAATCAGCACGAAGGATGTTCTCAGGAAGGTGATGTATGCAGATCTAGCCATGATGGCAGAGAGCAAACAAGAACTACAGGAAGTGTTAGTGGAATGGAAGGGGGTGTTCAAGAAGCACGGACTGAGAATGAGCCGTGAGAAAACAGAAATGATGTGGGTTGGACACCAGAGAGAGGGCTTGACCATTAGGTTGGATGGTAAGGAGATCAACCAAGTGGATGGCTTTGTGTACCTTGGAGGAATGATTAATGAGGATGAGGTATTCGTAGGTAGAAGTGAATGTGAAGCGAATGCTTGGGGAAAGGTAGAGGGAGTCATGTTGGACAAAAAAAATTTTTAAAGCTGAAAGGGAAAGTCCTGAGAGCTTTTGTTACACTGGCATGCCTGTATGGAGACAGTGGCATTGACAGAACACAGCAGCTGCAAGTTTGGGAGAACAACTGGGTTTGTAGAATAACAAGAACAAAGAGGGTTGACAAAAGAAGGATGAACGACCTGAGGAAAGAAAATGGGATGCAATACAGCTTAACAAGAAGATTGGTGAGAACCAGGGTGAGATGGGCAGGCCACTTGGTAAGGATGGATGCAGACAAACTAGCAAAGAGAACAGAGGTGGAAAAACATTAAGGACGCAAGAAAAGGGGAAGCCAACAGCTAACATGGGAGGACTGCATGAGGAGGGATATGAGAAGATCGGGGGAGGATGAAAGATGGAGAGGGGGCGGCCGATAGAAAACTATGAAAAGAAACAACAGAGAGTGGCTAGACAATACTTCACCTGATCCTAACCCATGTATAAATTGCTTATGAGAAAAAACATTTCAATACAAAGTTTGCCAAATTTTAGCACCCCTCTACAAACATGGTGTTGTGTGACTATGGTGCACCATTTAGACACCTGGTGTCTATGACAGTGACATGATTCTTCCCAGAGCCTTTTTCTCCTGACACACCTATCTTACTGACTGACCAATCTCACGCGTGACGAGGCTGCCATCATTGCTGACCATGACGCTCCACAACTGGATGGTGGACTGGAGGGTGGCAGCCACCATCCTGTTACGGTTCTCCTGGCCAGTGTTGAGCAACTTGGCATTGAGGACCACCTGAAAAGGACATCTATAATGACACTTTTAAGCTTTGACATAAAGCATCGATTTGTAGAGATAACAAAAACATTTTTGTGATGTATTGAAACGTATTTATTACGACCGCATGGTTTGGTCATGGCGCCGGCACAAGACAAGTTATTGAACTCTGAACTCTGGTGGTGAAACCGGGAGCATAGATTTTCCCATACTCGACATCCCTCCCAACTTTTGTGAGAAACACGCTCAACCGAGACTTAAAAAAGTGTCCTGTAAACAGTAATAGTTATTGATTACTGTGTGGAAAGTCCAAACGAGAGCGTTATAAAACAAATTACTGTTATAAACAAGCAAAGTACTACTGGGTTCAATGTGATACTACTTAACAAGATCACAAGTCCACGCGTTCAGGTTGCTTCCTGATGCGTGTAGAACGTCGAGGCTCTGCTACGGATGCAGCAGCAGGCACAATGTCAGTTTGCTGACTTGGTGCGGGCGGCTTAGCTGGTGAGCGAAGCTGCGCCTGTTGATAGGCCTCAGACTCTTCACAAGACTCGGCCACGTCCTCTGGGAATGTCTCCAACGGCGTAGGCTGGACCGATGGCGTCACCTGATTACTCGACAGTCTTCCTTGCAGCTGATCGCTGTGATATCGTGCAATAGTGCCATCTTCTAGACGGACGGTGTACGATACCGGCCCAGTCTGACGATGAATCGTGCCCGGTACCCAACTTGCAGTGTTACCATGGTACCGTAGAGCATACACCAATTCACCAAGTTGGAAAGTTCGAACTTTGGCATGACGGTCATGTTTCGCCTTCTGTTTGGTCTGTTCAGCTACGACCTTTACACCTACGTCTGGTCTGATCAGGTGAAGTCGGGTTTTCAGCTGTCGATGCATTAATAGTTCAGCAGGGGCTATGCTCGTCGTGGAGTGAGGTGTGATGCGGTAATCGAAGAGGAAACGTGCTAGCTTGGTTTCCAAGTCACCTCCATGCATGCGCTTTACTCCTTCTTTTACAATTCCAACGGCTCGTTCGGCTAGGCCATTAGAGGCAGGGTGGTGTGGAGCACTCGTAATGTGCTTGATGCCATTGTGTCGGCAGAAATCTTGAAACTCTTCACTGACGAACCCAGTGGCGTTGTCGCTGACGATGACCTCAGGGATGCCATGAGTGCTAAACGACTATCGCAGTTTGCTGATAGTAATAGCTGATGTTGAGCCTGACGTAAGGTGAGCGTCTATCCACTTCGAATGGGCGTCAATTACCACCAGCATCATTCTGCCCATGAATGGACCTGCATAGTCGATATGCAGTCGCGACCAAGGTCTATCGGGGAATGACCATGGTTATAGGGGAGCTTCCGTATGTCTGGGCCGGCTACGCATGCAGATGTCGCAGGTTTTGGCCGTTTTCTCAATGTCTTGATCGATACCAGGCCACCACATCAGACTGCGGCCTACGGCTTTCATGCGGACGATTCCAGAGTGTGCGTTGTGCAGTTCTTCCAACAGTGCTTGGCGGTGGGCACTTGGAATAATCACTCGTGTGCCCCACATGAGACAACCATCATGGATGCTGAGTTCATCTCTTCTTTGAGTGTACGGCTTCAGGAGTTCGTTGTCGTCATGATCTGGAAATCCATCCCTCGTCCTGATGAAGACTTGTGACAACACCGGGTCACGCGATGTTTCACGACGTATGTCACTTGCAGTGACATGAGACATGTCCAAATACTGCATCGTCAGTATCGTGTCCGCTGGCACTGGTACATGTCTCGGAGCGCCACCTACCGGAAGGCGGCTAAGAGCGTCTGCTTGTGGGATGCTTCGGCCCGGCCTGTGGATAATCTGGTATTCGTAGGCAGCCAGTGTTAGGGCCCATCGCTGCATCCGCGGCGACAGCATCTGTGGAACGGATCTGTGACGATGGTAAACTTGTGACCCCACAAATACTGGTGAAACTTCTTCAGTCCCACTATGACGGACAGACCCTCTTTGTCAATCTGAGCGTAGTTTTTCTCAGCATGCGAGAGACTTCTGGAGTGATACGCTATGGGTTTCTCTGCACCATCTTCCATGACGTGAGCAAGAACGGACCCAATGCCGTATGGAGAGACATCACAGGTGAGTACCAACGGTTTGGAGGAGTCAAAGCGAGTCATGACCTGTGGGGAACTCAGCATCTCTTTCGTCTTGTTGAAAGCCTCTTGTTGAGTCTTCCTCCAGTACCACTTGGTGTCTTTCTTCAGCAACTGATGCATGGGGGCCAGCATCGTCGCAAGGTTTGGCAAGAAACGACCATAGTGATTCACCATCCCAAGGTATGAGCGTAACTCGGTTATGTTGGTGGGCGCTGGAGCATCACGGACTGCTGACAGTGTCTCACCGGACGGGTGTATGCCTTCGGCATCGATCCGATGACCCAAGTAATCGACCTCGTTACTCAAGAATTGACACTTGGATTCTTGGAACCCAGCTTGAACCAGTCGTTCGAGCACGCGATCAAGTGTCTGCAAATGTTCATCTTCTGTTGGTCCTGTCACCAACACATCATCCAAATACACCATTGTGTTCGGTATGCCCTTCAAGAGCGAGTCCATAACACGTTGGAATATGCCAGGTGCTGATGACACTCCGTACGGTAGTCGCTTGTATGTGAAAAGACCTCGCGGCGTGTTGATGGTGACGTACTTCCGACTGTCAAGATGTAGCTGGATCTGTTCATACGCGTGACACATGTCGAGCTTCGTGTACGTGGTACCGTTCCCAAGCTGTGCATACAAATCCTCTATTCGGGGAATAGGATATCTGTCCAGTTTGGCTACTTGGTTCACGGTGAGTTTGTAGTCACCACAGAGACGTACACTCTTGTCTGCCTTCATTACTGGTACCACAGGGGCGGCCCAGTCCGAGTACTGGACGGGCTCTATGATATCCTCAGCCAGGAGTCGATTAATTTCTTTGTCCACCATGTCTCGCATTACATAGGGCAGTGGTCGTGACTTGTAGTACTTGGGGATTGCCTCATTGTCTACGTAGATCTTGGCAGCGTCTGTTTTAACTGCTTGGTGCGAGTCTGTAAACCCGATAGCGTACTTGTCCAGTACAGCCTGCAGTTGAGGTTTCTGCTTCCGTGTTGAGTGTGATGTATTCAACTGATGAACCACACCCCAGTCCAGTTTGAGTTTACTCAGCCAGTTCCTGCCAAGTAAGCTTGGACCGTTGCCGGGCACGACCATGAGCGGTAGCTGATGTTGGTCGCCAGTTGTAGCTTCTACCATGACGTTGATGACACCCATGATCTTCACACACTGTCCTGTATATGTGCGAAGCGTGTCCTTTGTGGATCTCATGTTAGGCCGTGCCGAGTTTCGCCAGTGTTTGTGCAACGTTTCTTCGGTGATGATCGAGAGAGTGGCACCTGTATCTACTTCCATCAGAAGCGTCTTCCCATCTACTTGTATTTGGGTAACGATCGGATCTGGACGTGGTCCCGTCAGACTGAACATGTTGTATGTCGCTCCAGTGTGTTCAGATGGGACACAGTCTTGTATCGGTGCCGTCAGCTGATGAGTGCGGTTTCGTTTCCCTTTTTCAGCTTTCTGTTTTGCGAAACAGTTGCTCATGATGTGTCCATCTTTGTGACAATATCGGCATTGAGCATCCTTGTAGTGACACTCGTCCGCCGAATGAGACGTTTTGCCACATCTGAAACATGGTTTCTGACGATTCTGAGCGGGTGGTTTCTTCTCCCACTTTCTCGTTGAATGCTTGCGGGCGGTCACTTTGTTTACACACGGTGTACTGTCGTGTGCAGCAGCGTTTAACTGAGCAGTGTTAACAGCAGCTGATTCCATGGCAAGTGCCATTTGTAGAGCCTTTTTGTTTTGAAATCAAGGTCGGCTTCTCCCAACAATCGTCGTTGAATTGCCGAATCTGCTACACCACAAACTAGCCGGTCCCTCAGATTTTCTTCCAGGATCAACTGAGCAGTCAGCTGCGCACCAGCCTTCGTTTGACCAAAATCACAGTTTCTGGCCAGATTTTTCAGTTCGGCTACAAAGTCACCTATTGATTGTTCCTTCTTCCTGTACGCAGAATAGAAGTTGTACCGTTGCAAAATTGTGTTTGTAGCAATTTGCACAGTTCAACGTACGTCAGGTCAGCCGGCGTACGTGGCGATGCCAGGCTGCGGAGCAAAGTGTAAGTTTCGGCACCCACGGCTGTTAAAAGTATTGCGCGACGCTTACTTGCGGCGGCGTCGTCAATGTCATTGGCCTCAAAATAAACCCTAACCTGTCCTGGTAGGAAGACCAATCCTTCCCCGTAAACTCCGGCAAGTTGCCGTGCCGTGACATGTTTTGAATGCTGGCGCTTGTTGTTTTTCGTGAAGCCGATTTGACGCGTTGTAGTTTTCCGTGACTGTTGCGGGAAAACTGTGATTACAGTCAGTTTCAGCGTAGCTTTGGCTTCCTTTTTGCTAACCTTCTATGTGCAGTGATGATCACTGAGAATCAGAGTATACTTGCTGACATGAAGTTTTCATCCTCGTCGCCAAATGTAATGTATTGAAACGTATTTATTACAACCGCATGGTTTGGTCATGGCGCCGGCACGAGACAAGTTATTGAACTCTGAACTCTGGTGGTGAAACCGGGAGCATAGATTTTCCCATACTCGACAATTTTGTAGGTGGATAGATCAAAGTATTTCACTGCCCTCCTTTGATTATTTATAAATAGGACAGTTTGCTTGATGTTGGTCTAGTCTTACTGGCAACAGTTGCATTGACTTGAATAGCTGAGCTGCCATTCAAGCAGTAAAACCCTTGGGTACAGGCACCACTGCCTTGTGATGCCACTAGGGCCTAGGCACTACCTTCCACTCTATCCACAGAGAGTAGCCTTTTCTTATCAGCTCAGAAGAACTTTTAAACAATAGCAGTGACAAGTTGGCTGCTGTTACTAACTGCAATTAAGTGGTCAGGTGGTGCAAGTGTAAACAAGGCAGCTAAGACAAATAAGATAAGATTTGTATAGAAGGCAAACTTAATGTTACACTTTGTAACAGTGTAGATGTCAACAACTTTTTTACAGGCTTTTGAGGATTGAACAGTCAGCAATAACTTTCTATCCTCTGTAAAAAAAACGTATCCTCGAATGTACTAGTATTATAATACTAATAAAATATTCGTATACATTCACAATTATTGCTTTGACTTTAATAATTATTGTATTTGAATAAATTATTTCACTTTGAGTGCAGCAAAAAGTATTTGACTGTGTCTGTGTACTAGAATGTGATATTCTTCCACCACCAAGCACACACGCACGCACGCGCGCACGCACACCCACACATATAATCAGTAACATATTGTTTTTAGCAAATTGAGAATACTTGATAAATTACACATTACCTGTACGTGATCGAGCGGAAATTCTTCCTGTTGACATATTCGTTTGCCGTCGGAGACTGTATTCGCAAGTGGGTACCATCGCATCGGCATCGATACAGCCTAACACGTTAGCAGCCGCAGAAATTTCACCTAGAATCTGGTCGGCTTCTTGTTGCGTTTGTGTACAAAATTGTCATGCAGACAATCGTTTGCCATGCTGCTATCGTGTAGTGGCACAACAGTTTATGCACGAAACATTCACGCCCCAAAGCCAGGTAGCAATGGCCCAAGACATTTTAAACTGTGGCTTTACATTTTACCCGAGAGATATCGAAACATTGCATGTGTTACATATTGGCGTTATAGTGTAAGGTGCTGCCACCTATTGATTAAGGTCGAATAATGAACCGTTGCATCGGTGTTGCTACGATGCTACGTGGGCACGGACCACAGTCACTTTTCCCATAGACGACCATTATAACGTTCTTGCGCCTACATTGAACATTTATTCTACAATTTTTTTTTTAATTCACAGAAAATGACAGACCCACTAAGACACCTGGTGTGTGAAATTCGTGAAAATGACACACCTCCTTTTCGCACAAATTGCTTCAACGCATGACGCCCCTGCATTTCTGCCATGAAATTCCCCGGTTTCCAAAATATGAGTACATGCTGCCTAACAGCCACTGTGTCCTTACGCAACTGATATACCTACTGACAAATGGCATCATTTCAAAGGTTAGATGCTACTGTGCACAAAAACATCACTTCCACTCGCTCATCCACACAATTTCTGCTCTCACAAATATAAACCCTATCTGCACAATTAATTTTTTCCTTGGGACTCTTTATGTATATAATGGCGGATGGATTCTGACTGTGGTCCGTGCCCACGTCATTTAACACTGATTTTGCGAGTGATTATTAAAAAGTGTGCTTCCCGTCACGAATCGTGGCCACATACTTCGGATATATAGAGTTTAGCGAATGATGCTGGTATATGTTGTTATCAGTGACAATGGTAGTGGCATATGCATACAAATTGTTGAAAGACGTTCTTGTGCAAGAGCAACCGAAGGAAAAGACGTTCGCGGAATTAAGAGACGCGTTTTTAAGCCATTATTCGCCCAAGCCAGTAGTGATTTAAGTTTTTCCAAAGCAAGGGCAAAGGGGTCAGAAAGAGGGAGAGTGCACAGAATCACTTCTGCGTCGAAGCATGGGGGACGGGAGACACTCAACAAGATGGAGAGAAGAGAATCCTTCAAGAAAGTCGAATGTTATCGTTGTGGCAAAGACCACGAAGCAGAAAGTTGTCCTTACAAGAAGAATGTGTGCCACATGTGCAAGTGGGACATTTGGCAAGAACATGTCATTGCGGCTAGAAGAACCACCCACAACAGCGAACACAACCGGTGACATTTGTAAGCGCAGAACCGGAAATTGGGGTTTGCATAGTGTACATCTGTAATGCTGGTGGAGCGAAGCCCACATACGTCGCTGTGGAACTTTTTGAAAAACCTGTGGTAATGCAATTGGATACAGGATCAGCAAAGTCGCTTTTCCAATAGACAGAGTCGCTATACCCGGAACATGTGTTACTTCGAACAGTAATGGTTGATACCACGAACCTATCCCTTGCATTGGGGTTGTCACGTTGGATATGAAATATGATAATTAAACAGCTCAGGTGTCAGCGTATGTCGTCAAGGGCAACCAGATTACAAGAGGAAAACGTCACTAGGAAAGTAGAGCACAACGACTGGTCTGCTAATATAGGGGTGGAGCCGAAAGCGAACAAAACAGGGAAAATATGTGGATACTTCAAGGTGACCATCAATCGGAATGTTGAACTGAAACAGTACCCGCTACACAACGTGGAAAATCTTTTCGCGTCTCTAACCGGAGGTAAAGTGTTCAGTAAACTGGATCTATCGCACGCATGCCAACAGTTACAGCTGGATGCCGAGTCACAACACTGTGTGACCGTGGACACTCACAAGGGAATCTATCGCTACCTGCGTATGCAAAACGGGGTGAGTAGTGCTCCAAGTATCTTCCAGTCGGTTATGGATCAGATCATCCAGGACATGGATCATGTCATGTGCTTCCTAGATGACATATTGATTACGGCTGAGTCGGAGCGGGAACATGTCCATGTTTTGGATGAAGTACTCACACGCTTGGAACAGTGTGGAGTTCGCTTGAATCTGGCCAAGTATCCGTTTGCTCGGAAATCCGCGGAGTATCTATCATCGAATGGATGCGGAGGTTATTCTTCCAACATCTGATAAGCTGAAAGCGATAATAGAGGCTCAGAAACCAAGCGACGTCAATCAATTGCATTTCTACTTGGGGTCGATCAACTACTATGCTGAGGTTGTACCTCCAATGTCTATTGTGTTGCGTCCACTACACCTGCTGCTGATGAAGAACGGTAAGTGGAAGTGGTCTCCAGAATGTGACAAGGCCATAGAACAGTGCAACACCCTGTTGTTTTCACAGAAAGTGCTTGTTCACTACGACAGCCGTAAGCTATTACGGTTGGCTACAGATGCTTCTCCGGCTGAAGGCACTGTGTCACGTCTTCGTCTTGTACACGATCATCGTCGTCAACATCTACAATCTGACGATCGGTCACGTCGACTCTACTCTGTGGACGGCCCTGTTGAGTAGTTCGTTGGGTTACCTGCTGCCCAATCCGACTGTGAAACGAAATGACGCCTGATTTCTACCTGACGTTACCTAGCAATGCGTCGATGCAGGTGCATCCCGAAAACACGTTGACTCGATACGTCACGGCCTTTCGTCGACGCATAAGTCTGCACGGCGACTGGGAAAGCGGGATGGAGGAGATACAGCACCCGCACAGTTAGTACAACGTCAGAGAGACCGACGCTACGTTCTTCCTCGGCGAACATGACTCTAAAGATGTCCTGCCGAGCGGCACGATCGATGCTGGGTATTACTACGGAACCAACCGGTTGAAACAGCACGTAGACAAGGCACTGGCGGACATGTCGACGGATACGAAAGGCGAAACTGAGCTACAGCGACATCACTCAAAAAGTGACCTTGCACATGACGCCGAATACCGGATTTAACATACCTCACTCGAGTTCGCTGGGATTCCTGCTAGGTCTCGCTCCGTCTATCAGCGTCAGTCCAACGACCGTGCCGGATAGCGGGTGCATCTTCCAGAGACGAGGAACACACCGGCTAGGTCTGAGTCCATTAGCAACCGTCAAATCGACCGACGTGTACACTTACCGCAAAGAAGGCGATGCCGTGGTGGACATGAACCAAGGGTTCGATACTCTACGTCTACACGGACGTCGTGTAGTCTCGTTGTAAGATACATGCCTCCCTCTTCTTGTCTTCTGCGGGGCCGCACGCAATGGTCCAGGAGGCATTTCTCACAACGAAAGATAGTTTGATTGTCCGTCGTTTTTGCGCTCGCCAGGTCGAGATTTATAACTGAATTTGTACTCACTCGACCAATGAGTACATAGAGTACTACAGAAATGTAGTCAACGCATTGTTCTCCAGGTTCGAAACGATTTTCATCTTGTACATCAGACGGCTACGTACATAGTAGCAATATAATCACGCACAATAACAATTAAATGACAGTGAAGATAGATATCACCGTCAACCGTAAAGAAAAGTAGTGAATGTAAACATCACTTAGACACTTAATGTCTACAAGATTAAAAAGAAACATGGTTAAATCTGACCGGTAATTTTGAAGCCTAATGCTAAAGCAGGTATGGCCCGCCAGGACCACCCTTACCGATAATTTAGATGCCTAAAAATGTAGCTTGTGCCGGCCCTTGCAGTCCCTCCTCCGGGGTATTTATACTCCCAGTTTTCCAAAATCAGACGCCGTCACTAGGGGCGCTGTGATTGCTTAAATACCCAATACGCTTAACTATTGGTCAACTTGTTAAATCCACCCACCCTCTCAACCGCTGGACAATGACGTCTGCCCGTCTTCCTTGCCCAGTTTGAAAGTTAAACTTTTGAACTCTTAGAGCTGGGCCAAATCCAGGGTTCCCAGGGCTCCTTCTCGGTCCCCCAATTACGTTGACCCTCGAGTCAGAGCAATTTAGCAAATGTCAGGATTAAAGGGAAGACTGAAGGTCTAAAACAGTACCATCAATCTTAGGCACCATATGGATTGTGTCCATATCCACTTGGGTGGTTTAACTATAAACTTTTAGAAACCTGTTTTTCTGTTGCTAATCTAGGCTTAATACATCGGATAAACCTCCAAATGACTTACTAACATTAGCGCATAAAAACTAATTAAATCAGACTGGCCTATACTTTACATCGTGTCGTCGGCGACAGTCTCGTGCCGTTGTTGAGGATCGTTCCGATCTATGGACTGCACGGTATGACGATCTCGAAACATTTCGATCACGTCCAATACCTACCCTTGGTGCTCAAAAAATTCGGCACGATCCTGATCGATATAAGGGACCATACCGGACTACACATGCCATTCGAACGCGGTAAGGTGAAGGTGACGCTTCATTTTCGTCGTCGCAAGACCGGTCTGTTTTGAAAAGGATGAATTACAACGACTATTGCGCACGGCAGGCGGGAGGCGCACTGCCTACTTCGTCGGCGCTCGTGTGAAGCGTGGACACGGGCTGGGAAGCGTATTTGGCGGTCTGCTCCGTCGCGCCATGCCACTCATCAAACGAGGCGCCGTGGCGTTGGGAAAACGAGCGTTGAAGACTGGCGTGCACATCGCCGACGACGTCATGTCCGGGCAGAACATAAAAACGGCCGCCAAAAGACGTGTCACGGAGGCCGGGAAGGACCTGCTGAGCGGACTGTTGTCGACTCCCTCATCTGCATCAGTGGCACGTTTGACATCCTCTATCTTCATGGCGTGTGGTATACTGGACGGTGCAATGAAGTTTACGTAATCTTCAGCCATTTTCTGGTATCTGCGAGTCCCCGCCATAGTTATCGGGTTCCTGGACATGTAGTCTGTTGGATTTGCAGTCTTACATGTTTCTCTAGTTACATGATAAGCACTATAGTCAATTAGATTCAAATCATCTATAATATTCGGTTCAGCCCATATTTCGGATACAGCGATGATATCAAATTTCACATGTAATTCTTGTACATAGTCATTAATTTTCTGTAAATTTACCTTATGACTTCTGGCATTAAAGTGAATGAATGATAAGCCATTAAGCTTACATATGTTATCATTGAATTCTGAATCAGTATAATAACCAAATTTTGATGTTGAATTATTATAGAAGTTAATTGTTAGCTGGATAAATATTTAACAAGATTTGCCATCCAAGCCAAAGGCCCAGATGGCAAGTGGACAAGGAAGCCATTGGCTTATCGAGAGTCCAACAATGTTCATCTACTTATAACCCGCCCTCCTGAAATATGTGTCAACCTTGTTTTTAAACATATTCACGCTGCTAGCAGTTACACAATCTGTAGACAATTTGTTCCATTCATTTATTGTCCTCTGTGAGAACGAGTGCTTCCTGATGTCCAATCTACATTGATCCTTTACTAATTTTACCTCATGTCCTCTAGTTCTGCTATCCTTCTTGAGTGAGAAAAACATATTTCTATCAATATTTTCATACCCATTCAATATCTTAAAAACTTCAATCTGATCTCCTCTTAACCTCCTTGTCTCTAGAGTTGTTAAACCACATTCTTACAGGCGTTCTTCATAACTAAGGTCTCTAATTATGGAATCATTTTAGTTGCTCTCCTTTGTATGCGTTCAAGCGTATCTATGTCCTTCTTACGATATGGTCTCCATGCTTGTATACAATATTCTAAATTAGTTCTAACTGTTTCTTTATAAAGATGTATAATTAACTTTTTTCCTTTGTATGTTATGTTTCTTCTAATGAATCCAAGAATTTGATTACCCTTTGAAGCTGCAATACCACACTGCTCTGAAACTTTCATATCAGCGCTTATTGTAACTCCTAAGTCCTTTTCTTTTACAGTAGTACCCAGAACAGTATCTCCCATTTTATAGTTTACATTCAAGTTCCCATGTCCTGTATATAGGCATTTACATTTCCCAAAATTGAACAGCATCTGCCATTTCTCAGACCATTTCACTAATCTGTCTAGATCGTTTTGTAAATGTTGTTTATCACCATCAGTATTAACCTTTCTAAACAGTTTTGTGTCATCCGCAAATTTCAGTACGTTACTTGTTATACTGTCGTCCAAGTCATTGATATAAATTAAGAATAATATAGGTCCTAATACTGATCCTTGAGGTACCCACTCAAAACCGATTTCCAATTTGAAACTTCTCCATCTACTACAACTCGTTGTCTTCTGTCAGTCAGCCATTGTTCTATCCAGTCAGTTATGCTATTCCCGATACCATGGGCTTTTAATTTAAGTAGTAATCTTTGATGTGGCACTTTGTCAAAAGCTTTCTGAAAATCTAAGTAGATAATATCTACTGGCGATCCCACGTCTATCCACTTAGTGATTTATTCCAAAAAACATAACATATTTGTTATGCATGACCTCGCTTTAAGGAATCCATGTTGAGATGAATTTAATAATTTATGCTTAACGTGGAAGTCCACCATATGGTCTTTAATTAACCTTTCTAATAATTTACAAATCACTGACGTTAAACTCACTGGTCTGTAATTCTCTGACTTATTTCTCGAACCCTTTTTAAATAATGGTATGATGTTTGCTTCTTTCCATTCAAACGGAACAATTCCCTCTTTTAATGACAAGTTGAATACTCTTGCAAGTGGTATACTGATTTGTTCTACTGTTTCCATTAGTAATTTTGGAGGAATCCCATCCACTCCCGGTGATTTGTTATCCTTCATTGCCTTTATTTTCTTAGCTACCAATTCTGGAGTTACAACTAACGGACCTAAATAGTCAGATTTAGCCCCCTGAAATTTAGCATCAGCAACTGGTAATGAACTAATATCTTCTTTGGTAAACACTGAACTGAAGTAACCATTTAGGTCTTCCGCCATTAAAAACCCCTGTGATATTATATTTCCAGCACTGTCTTCTAGAGGTCCAACCTTGTCTTGTACGTTTTGTTTACTCCTGACATATGCATAAAAAATCTTGCTGTCATTTTTTATGTTACATGCTAGTTTTTGCTCATAGCTTCTTTTAGATTGTCTGATTTCAGTTGTAGCTGCATTAAGTGCATCTTTGTATTTTGCATAGTCTTCTTCCTTTCTGGTACGCCTATAAACCCTCCACATAGTTTGTTTTACCATTATTTTTCTAATAGCCTCTTTTGACAAGTGTTTCTTTCTACACCGTTTTCCTTGTTTTTGGAAGGGAACAAATTTATCGATGATACTCTCAATTTCATATTTTAGAATATTCCAACATTCAATTGCGGTCTTATTCATCAGCATGTTATTCCAATCTAGCTTTGCTAAGTATTTTATCATATCTTTGTAGTTACCTTTGTGGAAGTTTCTCTTGTACGTTTTCTTATTTTTACTTTCTGATTTTACATTGATGTCAAAATGTATTTGATTATGGTCACTATTACCCAATGGTTCAAATATTTTTACATTGTCCACTAATTCTTTTTATGATGACAAAACTATATCTAATACATTTTCTCCCCTGGTTGGTTCTAGTACGTGCTGAGTAAGAAAGCTATCCTGGATTAAAAATAGAAATTGTTGGTCCTCAATCCCTGTGCTCTCTGGAGAATTCCATTGTATGTGTCCATGGTTAAAATCTCCCATTATGATACATTCCCCTTTACTAACTTCCTTTATAGCGTTTTTTATTTTTGTGTTGTCCTCTTCGTTTATGTTTGTACTTCGGTAAACTAATCCAATAGTTAATTTTGAATTTCCTGAAACAATTTTGCACCAAACAGCTTCATCGCAATCTGCTTCCCTTTCTAGTTTTATTTCATAAGCCTGAATAGATTCTTTAACATATAAAATAACTCCCCCGCCCCTTCTTCCTATTCGATCTTTCCTAAACATTACATATCCTGTCAGTCCTAATTCAGCATCTGTTATATCTATGTTGGCCCATGATTCAGTTATACCAATTATGTGAGGGTCAATATCTTCTACCATAATGTTTAATTCGTTTTTCTTATTTACTATGCTCCTTGCATTTAAACATACGCATCTATAACCTTTTTCAGAGATGTTTTTCGGATGATTTGATATTGGTTTATCTGTGCTAGTGGCCTCTTGTTCTGCTTGAGACACCTCTAGGTAACCCCCTGCACTTCTAGTTTAAAGAATGTTTACTTCCAAAAATATTTGTCATTGTACCCAAGTCACTATCTACTGCTGCTGAAAGTTTGTCCACGAATACTGCCGCCCCCTTTCCACTTAAATGAAGCCCATCCTTCATGTACATATCAGCCCTCCCAACAAAACTTCCCCATAAATCCACCTTCCTCTTCCCTACATAGCTTCTGGACTAACATGTTAATTGCCATCCCCCGACAATTTCGATATTTGTGACCCCTCCTGCCCATTACAGGTAAAATCCCTGACAGTATTACCTGCTCAACCCGCGTCTGTTTTAGTGTTCTGACCAACTGCCTATATTTCCTAACTATGGCAGTTGTACCCTCCCTCTCTACGTTATTTGTCCCTACGTGTACTAAAACAGATCCACCCTTACCCGAGCCTACGATGTTTTTTACCCTCTCAGTTATCGCAAATATCATTTTCAAAGTCGAAACTATTATAATCAGAATAGTTGGAAGAGCTAAATTCAAACTGGGAACATATATCAACTAATTAAAGGTTTATGCAACAACTGTTGCTGATAAATAGATAATCTATATATAAACCAAATGTGGTAGTTATGTAGCATATAACAAAATAACACACAGCCCACACACCATACCATGAGTGTGTCCACAATAATAACATAGCTAGAAAGAAGTATGCAGCGTCCAGTACTAGAACGATGTTTGCACAATAACAACAACATTATGGGCGTATTCTTTTTGTCTCTCCGACCTGTCCGCGGAGCGAAATGTGCTTGTCTATTTGACGCGGAGAGGTCACGTGATCTCTCCGCGTTACTTGGGGCGTATTCTTTTTGTCTCTCCGACCTATCCGCGGAGCGAAAAGTGCTATTCTTTTTGACGCGGAGAGGTCACGTGATCTCTCCGCGTCAAATAGAACAGACCGGAGAAGCTGTCCGGACCGCTCCGACCTCGCCGCCTGCGAGCGGAGAATTTCCGGTCACGTGACTTTAAACATGGCTTAGCGCAAAGATTGATAAGTGGCATTTGTACAAAATATGAAATGTAATGTGTAATTTTCTGTTTGTTTTGTACACGTGACAACGCAATGATGTATATCGTCGCTGAAGAAAAAATCACTAACAATTGACACGGCTACTCATTGACATTGTTTAACATTGTGCGTCCATATGGGCGATAACAAGGCTGGTACCCTCTCCCAAGTCTATTCTTTTTGTACCTCTCTGCATTCTCCGCTTCCGGTGGCTCCACGGACGTCAAAAAGAATACGAAGCCCTATCAGTGTTCACTCAACTCGAGCGAGGCCCAGGTCACGGAAATCTTGGTCACATTTTATAATGTGTATCTTTGCACTGTCTGGTGCGTGACGTTTTTACATGGGGCAAACATTGAACGAATACAGAGAACAAAATTATAATATTAGCAGTAAATCAGAGAAGTCATCTCCCTTGCGGCTGTTATCCTATCTTATCGCTTGGTGGCGCTGCTAACTGCTCAGTTAAAATGTTATTTCAGGGTTTACAATGATAACTGGTGTTTGCAGATACTATCCCTCCCTCCTTCAGAGAAAAAATTATAACATTAGCATAAAATCAGAGAAGTCGTCTCCCCTGCAGCTGTTATCCTACCTTATCGCTTGGTGGCACTGCTAACTGCTCAGTTAAAATGTTATTTCAGGGTTTACAATGATAACTGGTGTTTGCAGATATTCTCCTCCCTCCCTCCCTCTGAAGCAGGGATCAGTTCCCGGTGTTGAAATGTTCAAAACAATTGATGGCGATTTATGTTTCTGTAAACAAAACAACGATTTGTTTATCGTATCTCTTTGTGAGGCTGTCAAAGTGACAGTTGTTTATTGTGCACGTCTCTGTGTCTCGACACATAACACTGTTGAAGGACCAAAACAATGACATCTTGGATCTGTATAAATACTAACAGCAGCAAGTTGTTGATTTGAATGTATTTACCAGAGGGTGTTGTAGTCTAATTGGACTTCTGTATGTTCGCAAGCAGTTGACGATACAGCTGAATATCTATACTGTAACACTAACTTCCACTATGTGAAAATGGACCTTTTTTGTTTTGATTCTTCAACAGCGAATTATTCATGTTTTAATGTTAACTGTAACATGACACTGGCCAGAAAGTTAGTTTTATAATGCAGTTTATATGACAGTGTGTAAACGTGCTGTAGGTAGGCTGAAAAAAATTAATGCGTGTGTATATTTAAACAAGCACAAAGCAAAAAATCCACATGAATAAACTGTTACAAACTGAAAATTGTAAGTATTTGACTAAATCAATTGTACATTTTTCACTGTCTAATTAAAATACCTAATCAGAAGTATGCCCCTTTGTGAATTTTATATTTGTGTAAATAAATATGAAATGAATGAAAAAAATCAACTACCAGTATCAATGCCAGTCTGGTTCTTTTTAAAGTTGGGGTTAACTTATAGATCTAGTGAAACAGGCATTCACCCAACATATTTATGAAATCACAATATGAATTAATTTAATTACATTGTAAAATCAACCGAAAAAAAATTAACTAAATATAATAATAGTAAACAGTAATATGCATAACATGTCTTAACACTCGCATATCATTACAAAAAACAAGCTCTAATTTAAAAACTGATATGTGGTCGCAGCTCGGTTCAGCCAGCAGTCAGTGCGGAATGGCGTGTTCCTCAATATACTTTATCTCTTTCGCTTCTTTCTTTCTATTGCGTTCTTCATACAGCAACCTGAAGATAATAATAATGTCTTATGTAGTGTCATTATCCACCTAGACAAAGTACTCGTAATTTGTACAGCAACCTGAGGATAATGAAAATGTCTCATGCTGTGATCAGGAGGACAAAGTTGTAACTGGTAGTATAGTTGTACCATGTGTTCATGTTGTAATCAGGGGGACAATGTTGTGACTGGCAGTATGGTTGTACCATGTGTTCACAACGTGATCATGGGGACAATGTTGTGACTGGCAGTATGGTTGTACCATGTGTTCATGTTGAGATCAGGGGAACAATGTTGTGACTGGCAGTATGGTTGTACCATGTGTTCACAATGTGATCATGGGGACAATGTTGTGACTGGCAGTATGGTTGTACCATGTGTTCACAACGTGATCATGGGGACAATGTTGTGACTGGCAGTATGGTTGTACCATGCGTTCACATTCTCAAGTCAGAAATGGCAGCACTGACTGAAATAATTGTGTCATTGCCTTAAAAGAATCTGTGCAGAAAAGTCACATTATGAGAAACTTGATCCATTTCTGACAGCATCAGCAAGATTTAAACTGCAGAGGTGTACTCTGGCTGAACAGATCATCCACAAGGCTGACCTTATGGTGGAGGCCACGGCTGAAACACCTGCAGATCCTGCAGCGAGAACACACGCAGTCTCCACTGATGAACCCCCCACAAAGAAACATTCTGACTTCTTTAGTGCTCTCATCAACACTACCATGAATGTTGTTTCCTCTCACACCGACACCGAAACAGAGATACAGGAGTACCTCGGTACCCCATGCATGCCGGAAGACTCGGACCCTCTTTCTGGAGGTCGATCGCAGCCAACTTTCCAATTAACCAAACTGTTCTGTTACATTGGAAAAGATAATCCTTGGATTTATTGACAACTGCTACTAACCCAATAATTGTCAGGCACACAAAGTGCCATCGTGCAACAAACTTACAAGTAAAATACCCATCTACAAGTAAAATACCCATCTACATGTCCATGTTTTTCAACTGGTCAAATATGGCAGTAAAATTACCAAACATTATTACATGCCATATGGAATTTCACAAGAGGAGGAAGAGGATGTCATGGCTTAGAAACGTGGTGGCGGGACTTTGATGTGAAAATTAAGAGGATGGGAATTAACTTGGAATTAACTCATGAAGATGGCACAAAACAGGATTAGTGGAGAACTTTTGTCGACGGCTTATTCACCCAGCGAGCAAACTGACCCTAAGTAAGCACTGCACATCAACTGGAAGTACTCATGGTACGTTTGTATATAGTGCAGTATCCAGTGCTTCCGACTGTTCAAAGCACTTTACACTTCACTCCATGGCAGGCCTGTTCATTTCAATGCCATCTTGACTTCTCTGGGAAGCATTCAGCCATGCTGCAATTAGTGAATGGAAACTCGTTCACTTATATACCACTGTCTATAGCCAGGTACTCATTTACAGCCAAGTAAACCGAGGACATGTGGAGTGAACGAAATTGCCCAAGCTTTGAAATGGCAGCAAGAGGATTCATACCCGGGTTCTCTCGACTGATGTTCTAACCATACAGTGACTAGCGTATTTGATTCACCTGTTCTTGATGATGCGGTCTATGATCTTCTCTGACCTGAGTTCACAGCCGCTCTCTATTACCTTGAACTTTCCCATGCGCTTTGGAATCTGCAAAAACACAAGCGTTTCACATAGGCAAAAAATTAAGTTAACATATTATACTGTGCACTATCCAGTCTTATATTGTGCAGTATCTAGTCTTATATTGTGAACTATCCAGTCTTATACTGTGCACTATTCAGTCTCGTATTGTGCACTATCCAGTCTTATACTGTGCACTATCCAGTTTTATACTGTGCACTATCCAGTCTTATACTGCTCACTGTCCAGTAGTATACAGTGCACTATCCAGTCTTGTATTGCTCACTGTCCAGTTTTATACTGTGCACTATCCAGTCTTATATTACGCACTGTCCAGTCTTATACTGTGCACTATCCAGTCTTGTACTGTACACTATCCAGTCTTATACTATGCACCATCCAGTCTTATATTGTGCACTATCCTGCTGAAAGTGCTTTACACTTCACCCTGGCAGACCAGTTCATCCCAACGCCAAGTTTGTGTCCACACAATCAAACATACAATTCTGGAATTATTAGATGGAAAATGCTACATAACGTACGTTCTTACATAGCGTGGTATACAGTGCTTGGTATATAGTGCTTGGGACTGTTCAAAGCACTATACACTTCACCCCTTGGCATACATGCTCCAACACCATCTAAACTTCTCTGGGAAGCATTCAGCCATGCTGCAGTTACTGCATAAAGACTATTTGTTCACATATCCACCACTGTCTATAGCCAACTACTCAGATGGTTGAACTGAGACAATGTGGGGTGAACGAAATTGTCATAGTTTCCAATAGCAGCAAGAGGGTTCGAACACCGGTCCTCTTGACTGAGAATTCATGTTCTAACCACAGCGCTACACAAATCATAAACAAATATATGAAATCATAACTGAACATTTCGGAGTTGCAATAACCACAATGTGTGAAAAAGGGCAAGAAATAGGAACCACTGATACATTGTATCAAGTAGTATCAAGTGAATGATGACATTGTACAAAGTTCAGCATCAGTGCGTAGATTTAGCTTGGTCACCACTAGCATTACACCGTACGACAAGAGGGGGTCAGATCTGATGTGTACGGTGTGCATACAGGAGGCGTGGGTCGTTTTCCCATGGTTTGTTTTTACGTAAATAATTAAATGATCCTAAACTTCTGCCTTGTGGTGAACCTGCAAACTATTCCTTACCGCAAATGGATCAGAACCATCTGGATTTGGCGTAACTGGTGTGCTGCCATGCACCACCAGGTGAATGTTGTAGTAGTTCATGAGGTCCTCCGTGAGAATGTATGGGGCACCGATCAACACCTCGTCGACGTACTGCAACAAACCACGTGAACAGACCTTGAGTACAATTGTTGCTAACATCTATATAGAGATAATAGTGCAAGTCTTGTACCTCTGTTAAAACTGTCCTCGATTCATTTAGTCCATCACAAATGTGTGCGTGCGTGTGTGCATGCGTGCAAATAGTAATATGCATGGTTGGTTTAATAAAAGAGCGCATACTTTTATTAAAATCATCGAAAGAATTTATTTTGCCCGTTAGTTGTATATGAGGTCGGACCATTTTTGTCTTTTATTCGCCAAACTTTTACCGGATCTGGTAAAAATAATTTAGTAGTTTGTCTGATGATTAATTACTAAATAAAAGTTTTTTATACAAACAAGCTAGCATGTCATAGTCAATAGTAGATAGGTTCTTTTAGATTTTTTGTAAAATGAGATGAGTGATAAAAATCGAATGGAGATGGGAGGGTAACAAATTGTATTAGTTTCCAGACAAGGTGGCATAGGGTCAAACCTGCTTCATTTATTGGCGATCACAAAAATCAAATGGATACAATATCATGGATATATTGTGTTTTGATACAATTTTATTAAATAATCAACATTTTTAGGTGAAATTAAAGTTCTAGATTTTGATTTTATGAATAGATAATCTTCACTAGCTACACAAAACATGTCAACTGAATATTTTTAATACCATTTTTACGCAGCCGAAATTGCCACTTTTCACAAAATAACAAAAATGGATTTATCATGTTTTGGAAGCTCTTCAGTTATTGTTGCACTGTGTGACATACGGCAGGTTTTGTATGACATAGTGTGACGGATATCACACTGGAGACAACACAGGGAATGACGTCACTAGTGAGGATACTGGGCAATTACTTGAGTATGATGCACATTCACCTTGATATTGAGTACAGTGAACACACACCTTGATACTACGTACAGTTAACACTCACCTTTATACTAAGTACAGTGAGCACTCGTTCATGCATATTCATGATTGGGTAGTTCTCCCCTTTGTATTTGTTGGCCACCTAAAAGAAACAGAAGGGGTGGTATTTGGAGGGTCATATTTGGGTGGCACAGCACCAAGAGACAACAGTGTAGAAGTAACACCTACTTTCTCAATGTCAACCCCTAGTCAATGACCTTAGACATAACAATGTCATTTATTTATGCCGTCTACTGTACATTCAAGATTTTTAACAAATTCCCACTCAACGTGATAAGTTCCAGATGGCAAGTGAACAATTGACTTATCGAGAGTCCAACATTTTTTATTTATGTTAACCTGCCCTTATCAGATATATGTCAATAAATTTGTTTAACATATCCACACTACAATATATAATTTGTTCCATTTATTTATCATCCTCTAGGAGAATGTGTACTTTCTCTGGTTCTCATATCCAATATACACTGTTATTTTACTAACGCTACTTTGTGCCATCTAGTTCTACTATCAACTTCTACTTTAAGAAAATATTTGATCAATATCTTCATAACTATTCAATATTTAATTGATCTCTTAATCTTAAAATTTGTGATTCAAACGTGTGTAATCCTTTACCACATTAAGCTACAGATGTAAAAATCATGTGTATTTTCTAATCAAAAGACAGGTCAATACAAAAATATTAAGCATTGCAATACAATTTGGAAGAAATGGTTAAAAATACATCTTTTCAATATCTTGTGACCATGGGGAGGTTACGCAGTCTGGCGTACACTGGTGACTGGTTTGACGTTTTTGCTCAATGCAACAGTTGCAGAGAGTCGAGTCATCAGTGTGCGTGGAAACCGCCACTACAACTCCAGATTGCTGACTCAATGAGACTCAACAATCACCAGTGTGCATTGTATTTACAACACAACTCTATTGTCAGGGTTCCATTGGCCATTAATAGCACGACAAGTAATTGAGGCTACATGAAACCCTGTGCTCAGTGATTTGGCATATTTCTGCGGAGTCATACATCTTTATATTATATTATTTCAGTTATATATATCAATTAATTTTAAATAATTCACATATATGTATAATTTCTAATCCTCTGTTAATAAATTGTAAAAACTAGTGACATATTTTAATGGTAAATGGACACTTAAAAGCCTATAAAAGCGGCAACACAGTGACAATTTAATAAATTTATTATTTATTTTGTACTAATTTATTATTTTAACAACATTCACCATTTTGATTTGTCGCCGTCTTGACCAATTGGTTTGTCGCCACATTTTGACCAATGGTTGGTTTACACAACCATGACCAAAAGTAAACACAACAGGGCGCATTCACATGCAGGTCAAAACACCAAAATTACGGCGAGTCGTTGGCAGTTCAGTTGTAAGTGTGCGTAGCAATCATCGTGCAATGTCCGCTCCAAGAAAACAGCTATCATTACAACTATACTATCGCAGACTGTCACATCTTAATGAGTCGTACTGTGCAGCGGCTTTTAGTAGCAACTTGAATGCTCACCGGGTCTGTGTGGATGCCGACCAAGAGGTAATCGCCCTCATCCATGGCCTTTTCGAGGAACTTCAGGTGTCCTACATGAAACAAATCGAATGCCCCGGTGACATAGATGACTCTGTCTCCTTGCTTTGGTTGTTGGCCGGTGGAAAACTCAGCTATGCGCTTTGTGCTGGGAAAGAACTGTGATATCCCTGTAGCAGGACTCCTGGCAACTCGGCCCTGCAATGATACAACAAGTTCTTCTCTGGTCATTCTCAGAAAAACAAAACTCCAAATGTATGTCATACACTTAAATCTCCCTCGTTAATTCATTTAGCGCTTCTCAAATAAGGCTTGTTGAAATCTGCAGTGTGTTATAAGTGCGTTATAAGTTATATGCAAACTTTCATTAAAATCATTGAAAGAATTTACTTTGATAGTTGCATCAGGTAAGTTGCCTTATGTCATAGCATATATAGCTGAACCACTGAATTGTGAATGCGGATGTGATCAAAAATAATTTAATTGTATATCCAATGATTTCATCGAAACTAAATAACAAATTTGCATAAATACGCTAGCTTGTGTTAGTGGATACTAGATAGGTTTGACAACTGAAAAGACTGAATTGAGGAGGGACCTTTCAATTGTGAGGAGCATTTCCATTTCTTAAATAAATAAACTAAGAACTCAAAAACAGTTTTAGTTTTTTTGTTGCAGGATTTAAAAATCAGTGACATTTCTGTGTAGGGTCACTACTTTGAGCACTGCACCTGGTGGTGAGAGAACCTACCTGGGCGATGTTCTGCATGCAAGCTTTGTCTAACACTTTGTCCTCCTCAATTTCGTGGTGTGCCCTCGTGGCCAGCAGCATTCTGGACATAAGGAACACCAGGCTAAGCCAAGCAGTAACATGCATTTTATATTTCATAAAAATACATAATTTTTTGGGACTGTTCAAAGCACTGTCTACAGTCGAGTACTCAGCTGAGTGAACTGTGGCAATGTGGGGTGAAAGAAATTGCCAAAGCTTTGAAAATGGCAGCAAGAGGATTCGAACCTGGAATCTCTCGATTGAGAGTCCGACATTACTTACAAAAAGAACTATTGTCATGAAAGGTAGCTAGAAATAAACTTGTCCTATTGCTCACCTGCCAACTAGAGCTGTAGTGGAGACACCCTTAGTTCGTGGAATGACCCTAAAATATAATGTGTTTTCATAAATACAGTGGAACGGCCTTGTGAGGAGCTCAGGGCAGTCCAATACCGTGTGTGATCAGACTTGATGAATCCTGCTCCCCTCAACATTTTAATAAAGTAACACAAATTCTGCAACAAAGTTTTGTGTTAGTACTATGTTAATATGTGCATACTAATTGTGCGCATGCATGTGTGTGTGCGCATGCATGTGTGTGTGCGTGTGCACAGAGCTGTAGCCAGTTAGTTACACACAAATTAAAAACTAATTAAATTTGCATCCTCTATGTTGTCTAGTGTGTTTAGTCATATCACGACAATATATATATATATATATATATATATATATATATATATGAGAAGACAGAATATAAATGAGAAGATAGAAGGATGATGGGGATATTAAGAACACATACAGAGTATGAGTGAGGAAAGACTGACAAAGAGAGCAGGGAAAACAGAAGAGGACGGTCAAAGGAGAAGACCGGAAATTAAGATGGAGGGACAGAGATAAGAGAAAACTTGAAAGAGATGAACAGGCGAGATTGGGAAAGCATGGCAGAAGATCGCGATGGATGGAGATTGTGCAGCAAACTTCTTAACTAACACTTATACAAATAAAGCATTTACGCAACTTACGTTACACTGTGGCTCAACTTACCCCACACGAAGTGTTAGTTAAGAAGGTGGAACAGACTATGCGATGTGGCCCCCACCCCGCAATGGACCTAGGGGTAAAAAAAGATATATGGTAGCTTTTGCAATTCTGTTGCAAACCTACAATTTTTTTTCCCAGCCGTTATTTTTATCTTCTCACATATTTTACCTGTAAAATCCTGCATCTGAGATGACCTGGTATGAGAAGTTGCCTTCTGTGTTGAGACTGATGTCATCTGGGGACACAAAGACATACATAATGAACACCAACACCATGAGGACAACAATGCCAGTCTATGGTAGCAGTCACATACATCGTGTCCTGTCTGCATGTGAATACTATGAAAAGTATCTTAATCAAATGTGTTAGCGCTAACCAGTTTAACTAACTTTGTCTATTACCTCCATATATGACTAGTAGAATTAAATATGTGGGGTTTGTACGGGTGGTTTCTGGGCCCCACATTTATTACGCTTAGCTAGTTAATTTTGGCAATCCCCATCGACAGATATGTTCAACTCTTTGTTACTAGTATAGGGGAATTGCTTTTTATATCTAGTTAGGTCGTCGGCAATGCCCATTGTGATGCATATCACTATTTTACTTTATGTAATTAAAGGGCATTGCTATTTTACCAATCATATTTGTTTTGTTTTCTCTTGCTACATAAACTTAGCAATGCGCAGCAGGCCCCACCAATACACACCTAATCCAACAATGGCACTTTATGACATACGGTACAGTGAGTAAAATATATTTGCTGCCTAGGAAGACTTTAAAGCTGCTTGGGCAATTAAATTTTTTCCCATCTCGTTTCAGAATCACATAGCAAAAAATCAAACCTATTTAATAGAGACTAAGAATAGCCCTATCTTCGCTGCCATCAGTAACCCTGGCAGACTGACCTGTTGAAATACTGATTTTCAGTTGTGTGTTGTGGGGAGCGGTGGTCTAATGGTTAGAGTACCCGCCTGTCGATCGAGAGGACGGTGGTTCGATTCCACCTCTGCCATTTCGAAGCTTGGGCAATTTCGTTCACCCCACTTTGCCCGTGTCTTTCGGAAGAGACACTAAAAGCCGTTGGTCCAAACTCCTGCGTTAGCTCAAGATTGGGCTGTTTGGAGTATAACTACTTGAGACTTGAGACCAATGGGATTGTGAGCTCGAATTTATGAGGCCGGCATATGGGAACTTAACTTTAGTTGGCTGTGGAGCTGTCGCCGCTGGTCGATTGGGTAATGCAACATTTACTGGAAATGCATTTTGAAGTTTGGGAGCGGGCACGTCTAGTTCCAAGAAATGCTTTAAACAATATAGATAATGATAATAAATATAGAAAATGATAATAAATAAAATTGGACCAAACGTAAAGTTTACCCATTACATAATGCTAAAATTAATTAATGACAGTTGTAGTAGCAATGCTAATTACCGCGATGCCAAACGGACTTTCTGTGAAGTTGATATGTTTGTGTTTTTAAATGTTGATCGTCATGGAACTGGAAGTGTCCTTTTTAAATTATGCCACAGGATATATATATATATATTTACAACAGGATATATATGTAGATATATGAGGAGAAATTGGGCGTCTCTTGGTGGTCGTTTTAATATTAACAGAAACAGAAGGATCGTTGAATTAAGTTGGTTATACTGTCACTTATTTTACTCATTGTGTATTGTCATTTTGCAGGGGAAGGGAAATTACATTTTTACGCTAGTTCCCTCAATAAACTCTTTTTCCGCAATTTCTACTTGTTCGTTTTTTTTACCATTAACACAGGGTGAGCAACTGTCCACTTTTTCATTTCCTTGGTGAGCAACTGTCTGATGAGCATTTGTCCAGCGAGCAACTGTCCGTGATTCCTAATCCACACATGGAAAGATAAACTGGATAAATAAACTGACAAATCCACGTTTCAACAGGTCAACCTGCCAAGGGTACTGTAGTACTACTACCATCCCTGGCTGGCGAGGATGGCTAGCTCGTTTGTACAATTTTTTTATTTAGGTTTGGTGAAATCATTAAATTATTTTGAAGCTTTAAATACACGAACTTACCTCCATGAACACAGAAATCACAGTTGTGTTTTTTCAGGAACTCTGGGGTGAGTTTGAACGGGGCGTCCTTCACAGTCTGAAGCATGGGGAACACATATGGAACTGTAGGAAAACCACCAATCAACCTGCTGCATCGTAAGTGACACATGATTTTATTTCGGACATTTCATAATGACCACAATAAAATTATGTTTCCGACTATTTGAACCTGTATAATACATGCCAGGACCCGTGTGTTCTCATTATTTCTCGGGGTTCTGGTGCTACAGACTGACTTGACCCGAGTTCTCATGTCTCCTTAGACATGAATAATCTGAATTAAGATTGACAATTTCAACAAGAATTTAATTTAGTTTTATGCCATAAACTATAATGCACAGACAATGGTGATTAGATTGACAGAAGGAATAATGGGTTGGATAGATGAAATATTGGGTGGTTGGATGGAATGATGGATAGATTGATGGGTGGAATGATGGATAGATTGACAGATGGAATAAAGGATAGATTGGACGGATGGAATAGTGGATAGATTGATGGATGGATGGTGGATAAATTGACGGATGGATGGTGAATAGATTGATGGAATAGTGGATAGATTGAAGGATGGAAAGGTGGACAGATTGATGTGGTGTAGGCAAACAGCCAATATAACTGAAAAGCAGACAGACATCACATGGATGCACAGTTGGATGGATGCATGGATAGACACAACAACAAATGAATGCAATTTACCTCGTCTACCCATTTTATAGCAGATATCAGCTGATATCTTTCCTCCTCAGTGTAGACTGGCGGGGCTTTGTTTTCTGATATTATTGCTACACAGATAACAACAATTAATAACATTAATATTGCACTCATTTTCTTTAACAGGTCAGAATCAGTTCAACATGGTGACCATTACAAAATATCAAAACACCCTTGTTGTCACCATTGGATAATTAAACTTTTGTGTTTTAGGGATGCAAAAACCTTATTAAAAGAGCAAATTCATAACCAATCAAGTTAAAAATGTTGAAAAGGAGATGGAAGTATTTAGGCCATGTTGTTGAACATTGAATGCCACCAACAAGAACGCCAAAGCAGACATGGCATATTGGAAACCATCTAGAAAAAGGAAAAGAGGACGCCCTAAAGAAACCTACTGTTGAACCATTCCAAGAGAAGCACAAAGCAGAAAGAAAGACTTAGAAAGAAGGCGCTCTGCGTTGTGTCTAACCACACAGCCACAGGGAGGGAGTTAACAGAACAAAAGTATTACTACAGTGAAATAAAAGAGAAACTTGCCATCTGAATGCACCCCGGCCACCAGGTAGTCGCCCAACTGTTTCGCCTGCAAACATACAGTGCAGGGCACAATCAGTGAAAAAAAACATGATTTAATACAGTGCGACCACACAAAAACGGTGCCCATACAACTTAATATAACTTCCTTATTTCTACTTTAAATGACAGGTTCTTTGGAAGATGTCCCAAACACATTGAACATTTCAGATAAATTTGTTCAATACCTATACCTAATCACTTTATTATATGTAGTAACTTGGGTATAATATAATTTACTCACATAAGTCTTACCTATATGATGTAAGCATCACTATTATATTAATTATGAATTTATAATTATTTTTGTCAATGTTGTATTTTAAGCAGACCTGGGTCCGAAGTACTTGGTGCTCATGTACATATACTTGTGCACTAGAGTACATTTTTGAAATACTCGTACTCATACAAATCATGGTCATGTACTCGTACTCGTGTTCAATGTACTCAGATTTGATGAGTACATTACAAGTATATCTGACTACTTTTTCAATATGATATTGTGAAAATTATTTAATTTCTTATTTTATCAAATCATTAACAACTATGACAATAATTTTAAAAAGTATGGTACCAAATTGTATTACCTGCAGATGAATAAAAAAAAATGTTATGTTCTTGTATGCATCTCAGCTGAGTTATATATGTTTTCTAATACAGGATCATTAAAAACACTTGTTATGTCAATTCTATTGCAATAACCATGATATTAACTGCAATGTAATAGCCTACGATTTGTAATAATTATTATTGTTACATTTAGTAGATGTGGCTTAATTTTTACTTGGTATTGATGAGTTTTCACAAATTCATACTGTGGATCACTTTTCTGGACATTGAATGCATTGAAGCCATAAAGGCTTCGCTTCAAGAGGCAGCATCTTTTGAATCTTTTCCCAGTCAGAAACCCCCAGTTTATATCCATAGTTAGTTATTAGTTACCAGTCCAGGCCATAATCCTTGTGCTTGTTTAAGCCAGGAAGTGCAGTAAGCCTATAATGAAAGGGTCATTCATCAGTTGGCCATAAAAACGTCTTTGTTGCTCTCACAAGTGACAGTGCTAAGTACTGCTAGCTGAGTCTTCTTCTGAAGAAGTTTGGTGACTCAAAGTCAGACAGCCTGCACCAGTCTCAAGTCTCAAGTAGTTATACTCCAAACAGCCCAATCTCGAGCTAACGCAGGAGTTTGGACCAATGGCTTATAGTGTCTCTTCCGAAAGGCAAAGTGGGGTGAACGAAATTGCCCAAGCTTCGAAACGGCAGAGGTGGAATCGATCCACCATCCTCTTGATCGACAGGCGGGTGCTCTAACCATTGTACCACTGTTCCCCAGTATTGTCTGGTGCCCGTTCGTAGTGTGGTTAAAGTACAAAGGGATATTGAGCCCTGAACATTCATGCAGGTGGTAATCCACCCACTCAGCAAACATTAGTTGTGGACTTTTTTACAGTTTTCCTCATAAAAAGTCTGATCAACTGCTGTTGCATAGTCACCTCTTCCTGAATTATATAAATTAATTCAGAATGTTTATTTTTAAAATACGTTATTATTATTAAACAGTTATTATAATTTCACACAAGATGTACTCGTGGAAATGTACTTGTACTCAGCCATCACCAATGTACTCGTACTTTACTCATGAAAATGTACTCGACCCCAGGTCCGATTTTAAGTGCCTCTGAAAAGATTTTATATTTCTGGATATATGGCGCTATATATATATATATATATATATATATATATATATTCAATGGTTATTATTATTAATGCACATTTGTTTCACATGATGCATGATCACTGTGGAAAGTTTCGGATGGATATTATTAATGTCCTTGGTTTGGTTGAGGTTTGAACACATTCTCCAGATACCTGTATCATCACTGCAGGCAAAAGTTGTGCTGCGAACCCAAAAGACACATTCTATTCACCAAAGAGCATTAGTAGTGATGGCGTGTATGATATAAACAAAAAACAAAATTTTACCTGACGCAGGGCATTGGCATGTCCGAAGTGAAACAGGTCAAAACTGAAATATAACATATGTCCATAATGAAATATAACATATGTCCATAATGAAATATGACACATATGTCCATAATGAAATATGACACATATGTCCATAATGAAATATAACACATATGTCCATAATGAAATATGACATATATGTCCATAATGAAATATGACACATATGTCCATAATGAAATATGACATATATGTCCATAATGAAATATGACATATATGTCCATAATGAAATATGACATATATGTCCATAATGAAATATGACATATATGTCCATAATGAAATATGACATATATGTCCATAATGAAATATGACATATATGTCCATAGTAAAACTGTACACTAGTAATAGACATGGGGTCAATTCCATTCTGGAATTTAATTGACCCTCAATTCCAAATTTGGAATGGATTTTTGAAAGTCAGTTGGAATTGGAATTGATTTTGTTGGAATTATTGACTTCATACTGAAACATTGTGAACAAGAACAATATAATTAAGCATTTGCATCAAAAACAAATACTCAGTTACTGTACCAGACAGCAAAACCAAAGTCAGACCATTCAGGCCTTATCTAATTTTCTTTCCCTGTGGACAAGGTTTATTTCCCCATGGAGAATACATATTGGTGATTAGGATGTTGAAAACTCAAATCACAGACACCAGACAGTTGCTCACACTGTGTTAATGTTATTTTATGTACAACACAATAAGTAGGAATTGCGGGTTTATTGAGGGAACTAACGTAAAAATGTAATTTCCCTTGCCCTGCAAAATAAAAATAAATAAAATAAGTGGCAGTATAAACAACTTAATTCAACGATCCTTCCATTTCTGTTACTATTAAAATGACCACCAAAAGGCGCCAAATTTCTCCTCATATATCTACATATATATCCTGTGGTAAATACATATATATATATATATATATATATGCCATAAAAAACTAAATTTCGCTTTACAGGAATGTACAAGCTTCACAAAAAGTCTGTAAGGCGTCGCTCTGAAGGTACAAATAGCCATCCTACTAAATACATGAGGCTAATCAATATCGATAATGATAATAAATATAGAAAATGATAATCAATCAAATCTGACCAAATGTAAAGTTTACCCATTATATAATGCTGAAATTAATTAATGACAGTTGTAGTAGCAACGCTGATTACCGCGATGCCAAATGGACTCTGTGAAGTTAATATGTTTGTGTTTTTAAATGTTGATCGTCATGGAACTGGAAGTGTCCTTTTAAAAATTATACCACAGGATATATATATATATATACTGTCCAGTGAGCATTTGTCCGGTGATCAACTGTCTGAGCACCGAAAACTCAGTCTACAGTAAATTTGAAGAAATATCAACAATACCACAACTGATATAAACAGGGAGAAACTGTTCAAAACTCAGATTAATGACCCAACTGTCCAGGGCTGTCCAAAATGTCTGGTTATCAAAAATCCAGGAGAGGTGTCGCAACAGAAAGTACATATCAAATGGCTGAATACCATTTTTAAAGTTTTTATAGCAAACCTGACATATATATATATATATATATATATATATACATATATGCGTAGAATGAACAATAGTTAATTTGTTAATCATATCTGATTAAATATGATTGTACACACATGATTTCAAGTACAAATAAAACTGTGTTAAAGGTAAGGAGTCTGATCGTAAAAACTTGTTATCATGAAATCATGTTATTTAGTGTAAACTATATATATTCTAACATATACTAACTGGCCAAACGTGTCTAAATGAAGAAGACACAATTTTTAAATCAACACTTCGACGGTTACAACACGGAGCAGGACAGGAAACACGAACTCTGCCTCACACAGGCCCGGAGGGGGTAATTTTTTCCCAATAAGTTCATGCAGGGACATATTTTCTTAATCAATTCCAGGAGGAGGCCACAATTTTACATGGGTGTCATATTTTCCGAAAACAAACTTCAGGGGGCATTACAAGTTCACATGGAGGGGGCATATTTTTTCTACACACAGGGGGTGCCACAAGTAAAGTGCACAAAGCATTGTCTACATATTCAATTGTTTCATAAAATAAGACAAAAGTAAAACAGTGATTAATTCCTTTAATTGTGCATTGAGGTTGAAAGAAAGATAAAGATATGTACACATATATAAACATAAAAATACACATTCATGCATGCATGCATGCATGCACGCACGCACGTACGCACGCACACACTTCCTGGGTGAATTATATATTAAACAAAAATTATTCAATTTAGAAAATATTTCATGACTATTGTGAATTATGAAAAGCACAGTCACATGTCGAGGTCAAAATTTATGACAAGTCACATGTCGAAGTCTAAACTGATGTCAGATAAGTAGTCAAATGTCGCGCTCAAGTGTGATCATTCCCAGAAATCATGCAAACCTTTGTGCAGAGTAAGAGGGAGATTGAGGGGCACATAATGGTAACTGAGCTGTGAATGAGCAACAGATCATTGTGCAAGTTTAGACCAGTAATTATCAATTAAAGAAAGCTAGCAGTACCAAATGCTGGTTTCATGTCTTGCTGTATACACACACCTTTGTCTGCACTATGCCCTGCAATTAACTTGAACAGTTAATTAATTAAATTACAATTAACTCATCAATACTCCAATTAAATAAAATTAACATCAGACATTTCTCAGGTCAATTAAATGAAATAAAATTAACCTCACACATTTCTCAGGTCAATTAAATTAACAATTAATTGTATTCAATTAACTATTAAATCATGTGTTAGTAGAATTGTTTACACTTTTGAAACAGTTCTAAAAGCACATGACATACAACAGAAATGTGTTTTGTAACTTTATTGGAAAGAGATTTGCTCATACTAGTTATATGCCAAGACAAAAAAAATTCTGAAAGGGTTGAAAAGTTGTGGCTGAAGATTTGCAGGTGTGGGTTTTCCTCCTATATTCAACCACCAAATTAACAAAACTGGGCAACTACATACATCATTTCTATGCACCAAGTTGTTATTTATGCAGCGTTTTATACTAAATCACTGTAAAAGATCCCAAATTGAAGCTATATTACCTGATCACCTTACCAGACAACATTCTATTGTCTAATCCTTCCCTCCAATTCACATGTGCCTGAAGTACAAGCCTACCCCAATAGAGCATTTGTCTAAATAATATTATTTTCATATACGTGAAACCCCCTCTTTTTCAAAAATGTGAACCCCCTTCTCAAAAGCATGCAATCTCCTCTCCTAAAACACATGAACCCACCAATACTATGAAAATAATATTATTTTCATAGTATAATGAAAACAATATTATTATTTTCATATTATTGGAGGTTCACGCTATTGAGAGGGAGGGGGTTCACGATAAGGGGTTCACATTTTTGTAAATGGGGAGGTTCAAAGGGGTTCATATTTTTGGAAAAGGGGGTTCACCGTGTTGTTCATGTGAACCCCCTGACCCCCCTGTCTACGGGCCTGGCCTGTCTGCTCGTAACCCAGACAACAGTATGAAAGCCGGGCACAATAGCTTTAGTCTTTTGATAAAACATATTATTAAAATAATTTAATTTGCTATACCATTGTAATGTGAAAAAAAATGTTTGTTCTACCTTATATTATCAGGTCCCTGACTGCAGTATGACATCCGAACCAAATGTACTGTTATCATAAATATACATAATACAGTATTACTTCTGAGCTCGGTTTTTGTGGGGATTTACACAAAATAGAATTTTTATTATTATTACAAGTTGGAGGGACCAGGGAAACACTTAACGAAGAATGATGGGTGGATAGTAATGTCATATTTGCCAGTAGCTCAGAAATTGCATAACGGCACCGGGTACTGATCTCAGTTATGATAGGTATTCGTATTATTGAAGTTCATATTAGCAAATATATATTGTATTTACTATTTATAGGTGGGTGAATATACAGTAATGGGTTTTTGGACTGGTCTATGGGGACAGCCTAATTAGGGTGAAACTGGGAAAAAAGAGTAAAAGTGTAATACTTTGCATATGAAATACATTTGTAAATTACATAAAAGACTAACATCCCTTAAAATATAGAAAAAAATTAGTTCACATTCAGTTAATGGATACTGCAATTAGCATCTCTACAGAATTTCATCAATCCATTTTTTCATCCTCTTCAACAGTGTTTTTCAACATGGTTTAAATACACCACACCACAATAATCATACGTGTGACTGAACAGTATTCATAGATTCATAATCGCACTACATGAAGAATATAGGTCACACAAGAGAGAAGTAACAAAATATTTAATTGCATATAGCAAACAACAACAACTTCTCAGTATTCAAGCATTGTAATTATACATAATTATTATATGAATCAGAATTTACCAAACATTTGCATATGTGCTACCCATATGTAGATAGAACATGTTTTGAACACACGCGCACACTCATGCGCGTGTGTGTGGATATACATATTGGCGTGTAGATACATACAATTACAGTTACTTGACGTTTGTTTGTATTGTCATGGTTTCCTCTGCCAGACATACTGGTGTGCTTGAAACATTTCATAACCACATGATGTATGCAGCCATGCGATTTACCTTCAGATATTAGTACATTGTCTGTAACACAATCATAGAATATATGTGTACAGCCTGTATCAGAAGCATTTGTAGAAGATGTGTATCTTCTGAACAATGTGTCATTGTAATAATTTGATATCATCACTTGTGCAAATTGTAAAAATTATTGCACTTTGATTGACTGCCTATTTCCACTTCTATTAACAGTTGTAAACATTTATGCAAGTCTGTACAGTACACAGTATGATGGGGTTGGCCATTGGATCATGTTTATGAAACATAACAATTAAAAATTAACTATTGCAGCTTCCCAGTATACCAGGCATGAAACTTTGTGGCAGCAGTCGACTACCAGAAGCACAAAGGTTTGCCCCTGAAGACAAACAGCAAAGGGCACTGTGCAAGTATAGCTTGAAGCATGAAGGTTTGCCCCTGAAGACAAACAGCCAAGGGCACTGTGCAAGTATAGCTTGTATACATTGTTATTAGACACAATAATATTGTATTCTATGACATAGTGACATTCAATTTACTTATATAGTATTTAATTACGAAGACTAGGTAATGTTAAATTTCTTTGTGATTAAACAAATTATGTTTGAGATGGCAGTTTACACTACAGAAAGAAACATTGTTTACAGATAAAACATATTTGAAATGTGAGGTTTATTATTTTGCAATACACAACCATTAACACAATGAATAATAAAAACATTTACGTAAAGCAACAACACCAAGACTGGATAGATATGAATCTGACATTTATTATCTACCACGTTTGGTAGAAATTAAACATATTTATATACAAACAATTGCAGGTATGAACAAGAACATACCGAACTCAATGCAGTACATAACAATACTATTGTGATGTAATAATAAAATTCAATTTAACACTACAAAAAATTAACATATGACCCAGATAGGTGGGGCCACGGACGGACGGACGGACGGACGGACGGACGGACGGCACACTGCATTTTTGGACATTGACAAATGTACATAGGTCACCTAGACATGTGACCGCCCCACCAGAAAAGGGCTCTACACAACACAGGGTCAGTGGATCTTATATCTGCCATCAGACCAAAGTCCTTGATCACACATTTAATTGGACGTATCTGTGTGCACTGATGGGACAGTAGTGACTCACTGAAGCTTCCAGTGTCATTACATCAATGATTGCAGTTTAACTTAAAACGACCATTCTTCCATAAGAGTTCTTCCTTCCACATCTTCCACACTTCCACTATTTACATGTTTGTTCACATTATGATGTATCATTATGATGTATCAATAAACCGTTTCATTTTGTTACTATTCAATTGGCCCATAATTTATCCAAGCATGAACACTGCCACCATGTATACCAAATTTAATAAAAATCAGAGTAATCAAGAATATCACCAGTTGGTTGATTTCATATGGAATTATATTATTAAAACCACCCCAAAGTAAAATTAGCAAATAAATGTATATTTTATTATTAATCTCTAAGAATGTTTTAATGTTACATGTGACTAGCTCCTTTAGTACAGCTTTAAATAGCATTTGATTAACATGTCAAAACTGACACATTGAATTAGGGGCACACTGCATTTTTGGACATTGACAAATGTACATAATTTCATTGAAGTGGGGTCAATGTTTTGGTGAAATATTGCACATGGAATAACCGTCGAGATTAACTGTGCCAAGGCAAGGTACCTGACAACTACCTTGTGTACATTACTCATCAGACATTATGTATAACAAAATGTGCATCTGAAAAGAAGAAGCCATCTCAACAAGGCTTCCTTTGAATTGCATTTACCATGGAGAGTTGGAGTGACTCCATTTTCCTATAAAACTGGATGCACAATTCAGTGTTGTCAGAATTCATTTATAACTTCACCATAGAAATTACTACTAGCATCCAAGGAGGTCAGAAGCTACATTTTGAGTGTCATGCCTACACCAAGAAGGGGACCAACAAGATTACTCTTCGATGGGAGTGTAGCCAGCATCGATCTCAATCATGCAAGGAGGCTGTGGTCACTGGGCTGATCTCCAGATGCAGAATGTGATCAACAAGACTGCCTGCAACCATGATGGTGACACGGCACAGATAGAAGCTGCCAAGGTCTGTGAGGACCTGAAAACGAAGTCAGCTAATACCAGGGGCACTCCAGGCCAGCTGATCTCTGACTTGTTACTGTCCACAACTGTGGATGTTCGCACCGCACATGGGGACATGGACAAACTGAAACATACTCTCCGTCACCAGAGGGCCAAGCATCACCCCAAGAAACCATCTTCCATCACTGATCTGACTATCGATGATACCTGGATGATGACTGGAGGACTGGTGACAAGACCATCTCAGACACGCTCCAGGGGATAAGCCACTGCACATGGCTAAAGTGACTTTAACTTGTCGTTGAATGTTGTTATTGAAGTAATAATACTAAAACAACAAACTGATTTTAATTTGTCATACAAAAAAGGGGCAGATGTCTGGGGGGGGGCGAATATCCTGGGAGGCAGATGTCTGGGGGGGCAGGGGTCCTAGGGGCAAATGTCCGAGGGCAAGTGACCGCAACCCAGTCTAACCACATGAGTAGGTTTCTGCTACACTAAGCCTATGCCATGGAGATTATCAACATACCACATATGCAACATGCAGGCACTAAATTTTTTGTGTGTGCATGCGTGCGTGCGTGCATGCATGTGTGCGTGCGTGCACGTGGCTACAAATCAAATGGTGTCCTCAACATTGAATCTCTTTGCAACAGCAAAGCCAGGCTTACAGGTTAGCTTGCAACCCGAATGGGAAAGAAACAATCTACAAACTAGTAGTACAAGTAGTTGCGTTGTCCCTTGTGTCACTGCATAATTATCTGACACATGACTAATCTTTAATTTAATTTATATTGTAAATCCACATTCTGGAAACAACTTAACTGTAAGCCTGAACTGTGTGAAAGCACCACATGCGGTACATATATATATGGTATAGCCATAGCATAGGGCTGCCCCCCAGGACTCCGGGTATCGATGCAATGCTGATACAACAGGGCCTAATAATAAAAAAATTACTAATGTTTCAAGGAGAACTTCTGCCACTTCACTGTCTTTCACAAGTTTCAGTTTTAAGACAGTCTTCAGGCAATCGCAACGTCCGTTTTGGTCTTTCAGTGTCACTCATGTGGCCAATCTTGCTTTATATCAAACTCCTTTTCCTCCTCTTCGTCGCAGAATGCAACGGTGCATGTACAACTTGCCTGTCACTGTCAGCCATGTTGCCCAAATGTCAACAAACTATGTGCGCGCATCAATCCCACGATCACGTGATATGCATCTCATTAACGGTCGGCAAAGCAAGCTTTGTCTAGTTCTGCCCCTGTATTTTCGTGCCATCAACACTTTTCGTAACGAAACAGTAAAAATGCAAACATGATGTATCTGGTTTATTAAATGCATTTTGTCGGGCAGTACAATTTACAAATTGTTATTCAAGTACCAAGAATATTATATTATTACATGAGCAGCAGACCCCTTACCTTTAAAATGAATTGGGTTTAAATTTTTCCTTTGCCTAAGATTTAAAAAGTTGGAATTGGAATTAACAATTTGGAATTGGAATCGATTTTTGCAAGGCATAATTGAGATTGTTTGGAATTGACTGGTATTGGAATTAACAAAACGGAATTGACCCCATGTCTGACTAGTAACAAATGAAAATACAAACAAAAGTAGTTCTACACATATGTGACACCCTGTGCCAAAACCAGGATCCAGGCACTTGTCACTAAAATAAAATCCCGAATCCAGGTCAAATACTTAAGATTTTTTATTCGAAATAAAAATTTCCCAAAATTGTATGTAATTATCAGTAATATACTTAAAATGTTACTTTTGTAAACGGTATTAAGAAATGCCCATTAAAAGAAAGCATACTTTTTTTATATTTCACAAGAAAAAGTTACAGAAAAATCACAGTTTTTGGTAGGAAATAAAGTTTAGGGTAGAAAATGAAATCACAGTTTTGCATAGAAAATAATGTCACAGGAAATACATTCGCAGTTTAAGGAAGGATATAATGTTAGTTTTGAGCAGGATATTTTGTCACAGGAAAAAACTTCAGAAATAAATCCATAGAATGTAATAGAAAAGAGCACATGGACTATCCTTTATAAGGCTACATTGTTACATTTGTCTACTTTGACAACATGCAGCTGGATGCAACATGAATCAAACACACCAATATCTAGGTTAGTGAAATCTCGTCAACATGGTCCTGTATGCGATATTAATGCAAACATTCCAAGTTCGCACAAGCAAATAGTGCGAGATCTTCCACTCCTCATCGGATCTCGTGGCTTCAGATTTTCTTCAAAAATTTAACGAATATTTTCCTGTTGGTGGTACCACATACTAAGTGTCTTTTACCCGAATTATGCAATACATGATATGTTTATACATCTGGCCCACATGCAAAAAACGTGATGCTTTAATATGAAGCTTATCTACATCCAATAGTTATGAAACAATCACAATATTGCTATAGTACACGATCCCTGATAGTCACACGGCTCTACTCACCATCCATCCATGTAGACACGCACTGGACGTTTTCTGTTAGATCCATCCTCTACTGCGGCAGTCATGACCACGCCACTGTTGGCTACTTGTTTGTCCATCCTAGTTCACTTGACCAGCTGTGGGAAACATAAATCCACTGTGACTAGACATCCAATCTATCCCACATTCAGTGCTAACGCAAAGCACCATGATAAATTTAACAAGATTTAACAAGATTATCATCCAAGACAAAGACCCAGATGGCAAGGGGACAAACAAGCCATTGGCTTATCGAGAGTCCAACAATTTTGCATCTCTTCTGAGATGTTAGTCAATTTTGTATTAAACATATTCACGCTGCTAACATTTACACAATTTGTAGATTTGCAATTTGTTCTATTCATTTACTGTCCTCTGTAAGAATGGGTATTTTCTTATGGTGTTAGGAATCGGTTTGATTTTCATAATCAATCATCGGTTTGGCCAAACCGATCGATGATTGATTATATAATCGGTTTTGTGCGGCCATTGTTGGAATAAAGTAAAATGAATTTCACCCTGCCACCAGATAATTACCGAGCGGCTGTAATGTGATATTTAAAAAAATTTTGCTGGCACTGGAATATGATGATTTTGATTCAAGCAGGCTCTGTCACCGCGATGACAGCACAAAAATTACAACTTGCTGAATATTCATCCAAAGAAAGTCATTCTCAACGTCTGAACTAATATAATGACCTGATTGAGGAATGCTGTCCTGCATTTTGTTGAAACATTGACTGAGAAATTTGAATTAATACGAACAGCTAGACTAAAACATTACAAAACTAATTTGAATGGCGGGCGACCAGGCTAAACTCTTAGCAACTCTGGCTCAGATATTTTCCTGTACCAATTCAATATCTTAAAACTTCAATTTGATCTCCTCTTAACCTCCTTGTTTCTAGGATTGTTGAACTACATTCATTTAGAATTAAAGTACAAAAAGAAGAAAAATGCAGCAAAATGTTTTCTGAGTTATATTAAAAAAAATTCAAAATTGTTCTGCAATCAATTTGCTGGTGTGATTTTTCTGGATTTTTGAGAAAAAAATAATTTTTTTTGTTTTTGACATTTCCATTTAAAATACTTATCTAACTTGCTCTTTGCAAGCGTTTTTCCACTGAAATAAACTAATTCATGTAACAAATTGCATGTTTATGTCGGGCCTATTGTTTCATTGTCTTCATTCTGTGCACAATTTCACAAACGATCGTAAAATATCATCTCATTCCAGCCGTGTTTGCGTGCCGCCAAAACTACGATATCCAACATGGTGCCCATCGTTGGAAAGGTATGTTTCTCCCCTTTATGATAAGAGCAATCTATTTATACGATATCGCGTCGTGAATTAATCCGAGGATAACCGGCGCTGTCCGAGGCGAAAATTTTACGCGAACACCTGTGATTGGTCTAGAAACGTCATGTGCTCACAATCTTCACACTTATTGGCTAATGTGTGACCGGGTTTTGCGGCACAGTTCCTTTGTTTACTTCGTATTGAGCAAGTCGCAGCGCAGAAGACGTTTCAAGTTCCGATCACGTAACTAATGCAATGGCTACGTTTGTCTTCGCGTAGTATCTATAACGATTCTAAAACTATGCTGTCATATGCTATGGGGAAAGCTTAATTCCTATGCAAATGGAGTAAACAAATAATAGTAAGCCCCGCAGGCACAACCCCATTTTTTGTAGTTATTAGTATTGTCTAGTATAGCTATAGGCTAGCCCACCTAGGTTCAGGCCCTATACTGGCATAGTATAGAACTAGCACTAGACCAGGGAAGGCGTACTATATGTATACTATGACTAGAGTAATGCGCTTACAATTATAGCTATGCATATATCAAGTTCACATACGAAGCCAACTTTTACAATTATTATAATACTTATTAGGAATTAGTTCATTTTTATTTCCTACTTGTCTTTGAAACTGGCACTGTCGTTTTTATTGAAACAATTTTTAGGATATGTGACACTGTCTTATTGGCAATAGAATGAACATAAACATGATTTGTATGTTATTACACAATTTGAATAACAGTACAACTGTTCTCTCCTCAGGTTGCTCAGCCATCAACATTGAGGGTTTGGGTACAGACGCGATATCAACAAGACTTTGAATCTAGCCAGAGATCATGCAGGTACTGATTTCGATCAGCCATCGACCATCATTGTGCATACGTGTATGCTGGGTGGACTCATGAAGAACCTGTTGTGTTCATCGTGCGAATGCAGTACACTTGGGATCTGTGCTGTCAGTCGCAGACTGCGACTCGTCTGTCGACTCGAGACGTTCTGTTCGATGTGTGATGTCGTCGTGAACAAAGTGTCAACCTCCGATCGACTTGACAAGGAGAAGGCGTCCAATGTGACATTTGTAGTGACACGGTCGGCAGTGGCTGCAACCATGGATATGGGCGTTGGACTTGCGTCGGTACTTGGACATGGCTCCAATGCACCACAGCACCTACAGCATGCACGTGAAGGCCATCACGCATGCGAACATGGTGGTTGTGACTCAGATGACAAGTGACACTGCGGAGGTTGTACGAAGAGTGTACAAGCAGCTCGACCCTTCCATCGATGAGGATGGCCCAATCGACATCACTGTCAGCTTGTATGGATCGTGGATGACACGTGGACATCAAACTACTGCATTGGTTGTGTGGTTCCACACTAAATAGATTATGATGACATGACTATTATTTTCACATTGTCCATTTGACATAGTTTATCAATAATACCATGAACATCTTATTTGCAATGGTACATATAACAGAAAATATGGAAGAAATAATTAGACTGTTATCTAAATATGCACGTTTTTGGCATTTGTGAACGGTATGCTAGATACCCTGAGTACGTCACTAACTGTTTATGATCAGCTAAATATGATTTTAATTGTGTGTGTGTCAGTTGACACAGTGGATAATTTATATATTTCCTGTAGTGTTTCAGTGATCTAATGACATTTATTATAGTAAAATGTGCTATGAAAGTTTGTTCAAACTTCAAATGCAATTTTCTCACATTTACACATTTCAACAACAAAGTCACTGAGTATGAGCATATCTCGGTTAGTTTTCAATAAAATTGCTTGACATTTCTGTCACTATCTCTTGATTGTATGCTCTAGGCCTAGGGGGCTATAGAAACACATTGTTGTAAACATACCAACTTCCATTACAACTGTCTGGTGAACATAGCTTTCATACCTCACAACGTATAAAAATTAAAATATTAGTTATTCAAAATGTTGTTCCATAGCCCCCTGTAGGTTTTATGTATAGCGTCTGCATACTAAATTATGTTGAATTTGGACAGTCCAATCTAAAGATATTTTCATCCTTAGAATTGCATTTCAAATCCAAGATGGCTGCCATATCCATAGTAACGGTCAATCAACAAATCCCAAAAAATATCCTGTGCATACTTTTACTTACTTAACATTCCATAAAAATTTCAGCAATCTGCATTAACAAATAAGGGAATTATAAAAAAGTTATTTCCCACCCTAGTGAATTGCCTTAAAACATTTCTATGTGATAAAGTACGTTATACAGTTTATAACCCTTTTTGGATTTTTTTCAATATCTTTATTATTTGCAAAGTTAATCCACTTTTTTGCTTCTAAAACGTCTATGTTGTGTATTGGAAATGAGTCCATTTCTTGTGACCGGCATGTTTGGTGGCTGTTCTGCCACTGAATACAGGGGAACATTGCATTATGTGAACTAATGAAGAAAATGAGGTGGAATAAAAAAGACCCTAAAATGTTCACCTAATAATGTGTAACCTTGCAATGACCTACTTATTTTGACCTACAATGTTTTTTTATTTCAGGCAAGAGCCCATAATATTATAAATACATACAGGTTAAAAAAAAAACATACATATACACACATGATGAACAATAGAGGTACATGTAGTGAGAAATATATATATATATATAAATATACATACATGACGTGTAGTAAAATATATATATAAGTCAGGATAAAAAAATATATTTGTATAAAAGTACAAACATCATGAATTAAAAGCATACAATTGATCAATCCAATGTTTAATCAATGGACTTCGATGATAAATAAAAGTGTGAAGATAATTCACAAAAAGTATATTGTCGGATTTTTCCAACTGGCATAAAAGGCTAAAAGTTTATGAGCGAATACGTTCATTAAAGGATTTAACATAATTAGTAGCGAACATATGGCTTGCACTACAGCGGGGTGACAGGTTGTGTATAATTCTAAAACTGTTGTTATAAGCGACAGTAATACCTTTCAGACTGTTTTTTAAAATGACACCAAAGACTTGAGGTGTACATTGAACCACAGTATGAATTAAATAAAGTTGTTTTAATGGAATTGTTGCATAAGTAAAATTTTCTGGCTAAAGCATTTGCCTGAGCATAGATACATCTTTTCTGCCTTGCAATATCGTCATCATCAGTAAGATTATTGTTTATAATATGGCCATGGCCAAGGTGTTTACATTTCTCAGTGTAAGCTAGTGTATGGTTATTGATAACAGGATGAGTATTTTTCTTGTCCCTAGGTTTGTTATCAATAACCATACAGACAGATTTTTTGGTATTGTACGTTATATCAAACATATTGCCATACTTGGCACAACAATCGGTGAGTTTTCTCAACCCCGCAACACTAGGTGAGAAAACACAAAGGTCATCGGCATACATCATATGATTCATTATGGTTCCTGCATAAAGACAGCCAATTTGTAATTTATTCAAATTTACACTTAAGTCATCCATGTAAACGTTAAAAAGATGTGGAGAAAGGATTCCACCCTGCTTAACACCGTTTGAAACAGTAAAAAATTCTGAGAAGCTACAACACCATCTGACAGTGAATTTCTGGGTTCTGTACCAGTAATAAAGAATGCGAACAATAAAAGAAGGACATCCCCGGTCAATTAGTTTGGTGAATAGCTTACTATGATTGTCAAAGGCCTTAGAGGCATCCAGCATGGTAACATACATAGATGAGCCATTTGTTATGTATTGTCGAAAGAGTTCTTTTAATAAAAATATGAGCATTTCAGTTGAGTGATGCTTTTTAAATCCAAATTGGTTTACACATGTATATAAAAAAGTAGAAACCCTGGATAATATCAAGGATTCAAATAATTTACTAGCAATTGTGGCGAGAGCAATGGGTCGGTAGTTGTTGTTATCAGACAGGTCACCCGCCTTATTTTTAATTATGGGGGCTATGATTGTAATCATCATAGCATCCAGTACAAAACCGTGAATTAACATGCTACTATATAAAAGTGACATGAGAACATGAAGTTTTTCATTCGCATATTTAAAATGTTCGTTACTTACACTATCATAACCCGGGGCTTTGCCTACAGGCATTGCATGTATTATATCTTGAATTTCCTTAACATTAACAATCATTTGAACATTAAGCTGTACATTGCTACATTATTCATTAATCTTCTTGATGTTGACTGGAGAGCCAGGTATAGAGTTAAGTAGGGACTGGTAATGATGAAGCCACATATTCTTTACATTTTCGACACCGGAAGCACCACCAACATTGCTAGGATTTGGCAACCTGGCGTTATTCATATGTTTTATGTCCTTCCAGAAGTTTTTGAAGTCATTATTACATAGTTTAGAAGCAAGTCTTTCAGCTTTAAGAATTTCAGCATTTTTTTCACATAGTCTTTTGTTGCGTTTAAAATGAGCGCGTCTAATTTTCATTATATCATACAAGGGACCATGGCGAGGACTCCCAGCAGAACGCCAGAAGAGAAAGGATTCTCTAGCAGCTTGATGGGAGTCTCTGAATAGGTCGTTCCAGCCTAGAACAGTATACTTAGAAGACGTGTTGTTAGCCTTAGTAGGGATTACCTCGGCAGCGTCTTTGAGTGATTTTATAATATCATTGTAAAGATTGCTTAGCAAAGTGCGATGGGCTTCATCATTACAATTAGGGTTAGTACATCTTAAAACCTCACACCTTAAAACAATGACCTATTTATGCTGAAAATGGTCTAATTACTTATATAATAATTATGGGTGTGGGATCAGGGAGGGGTGTAAGGGAGAATTAATGTACACATTTACCTTAATACCAATTAATTACCCAATTGATTACATCTTGACCTTTGACCTAATTCATTAATTGCCTATTTATTTTATTTAAGTCTGGATTGGGATGCTATAAAGTCAATAGAGGCTATAATTGTTGACCATAATATTGACCTTAGTGACCTGATTATTTAACCTCCACCGACCGATTTATGTTGATAAATTACCTATTTCAGCCATAACGGATAGTGCATGACAGTGGTGTCAGAAAGTTGACTAAGGGAAATGGTGTACATAATTGACTTTACTACAGTATATGTCGATGACGATTTATTATAATGTGACATTTTCATAATTACAGGTATTAATAGTCTAACTATGTATAATTAAGTGACTCGTGAAGCTGGCAAATTTATAGAATATGCAGTGTTTACTGTATAATTATAAAGAACAATATATTCTTCCATGGTGAAATAATTGTTTGGAGAAATAACACGACATTGCATAAATATAACACAATTTATTATATATCAATCAATCCTTTATTCCAACACACAATTACGATACAATAAATGACAACAACTTACTAACAAAATGTGCAAAAAAGTGAATGAGTTGTTGAAGAATACACAAGGGTGAGTTGGAAATGGGGTTAACAGAAGTGCAATACTTATCTATGGTTCACCCCGTGGCGTGTTAAGCTGTTAACTCAATTGATACGTAATTATATATTTACATTACTTACAACATGTAACAATTGAAAATCGTTGCTAAATAAAATTGTGACTAATACATTGCAATAATATCTAACTTGTAGCACTTTTTAAATGCTTGTATGGTTCTACAAGTGGTAATGTTTCCATTAAGAGAGTTCCATAATCTCGTTCCCTATATGGAGATGCATATTGATTTTGCATTAGTACGAAAGCGAGTTATGCAGATGAATCATTCTGTCTAGTACCATATACAGTATACACACATGGTTTAAACATTTTTTGCTAATTACTTGGTAATTCATTATGAAAGAACAATATATTCCTGCATGGCGAAATAATATTGTGAGAGCTTTGTCATTGTGAGAGCTTTGTCATTTCCAGCATGCATAATGCAACAATAGTCTCAAAACTGGTTTACAGTTCAATGCAGCTCCGCACATCAATATTCACATTCAGCAGAACAAGAAGTAGTCAGCTTCACCCCGTTATAAAAGGAACTATAAGGTGAACCATAGAGTACACTGCTGGCTCAAATATTCAGTTCACAGTTTCATAAATCCATGCCAGTACACCTGTCAATGTTCGCAGGGTATTGCAGACTCAGTGTCAGTGCAGAAATGTTTATATTTCAATGTCTCATAAATTAATGTATATATATTTAAATACATGCATGCATGCATACATACACATAATATTATTTATATATATATATGTATATATATATATATATATATATATATATATATATATATATATATATATATATATATACATACATACACACACACACACATATACATACATACACATACATACACACATAATATACGCATGACATACATCAAATAATTGCTTAACAAAACCTCATTTTCTTTCTTTATTTCTGTATCAAACGTAATATAAAGGAAGGACACCAACAATAATAGACGTCTGATTGATTGTATACATTCAAAATTATCAGCACATGATTGTAAAAGTGCAGATGGCATGGATTTAAATGCTGAAATATAATGACGTCAGGCCCTCAAAATTGCGCCTAGCTAACGCTCAAACCGGAAGTTATGAATACAGCCTTTAAATTGTTAAAATATCACATTTTAACAACAGCTATCTTGATGATTATTAATGTCATGCAACATTGATATACCTATAACTACTTGTTCCCACGAAATCTAACACTTCGATTGCATGGATTTTGAATCGCGGAAAATGACTTGGCCGCGCAGCGATTAAAATACGCCAACAAGTTGCACAACGCAAACGCACTATTACTTTATTAGTATTAAAAGCTAAACAAGGCGCGCATAGATAATTTTCCGAACGACGCTGTACTCGGGCGAGCAAACCCACAGTCATAATACGCACGCCATTATAGAGCTGAAATGTTTGAAGATTTCATTTAGTGTCATATGCTAAAGTTATCGATGATTATTTATCATTATTTTAACTACTATTCACAAGGCAAAAGTTAACACGAGCTTACCTCGGTCAAAGTCAATCCGCGAACGTCCGAAAAAATGCCACGTTTCATCATTGGTTGATATACGTATCAGTTAAGGGAATGCGTACGCGTACATTAATTTGCATACTGTTATGATGCAAATCAAAAACCGGCGTGGCTAAAATATAGGTCACATATTCTGGGCCAATTTCTACGCAACGGGTTTTCCGCAGCGCACATGTCATATACCCTCTGCACGATATATACAGAATTTGCACTTTTAATGCTACACTTTTACTTATTAATGGCACTTTTTTTAATAACATCTAGCTTGCAGAAGACTTATTCACAACAGTTCGATCGATCGATGTTTGCGCATCTCGTCGACCACGCCCAACAATATGTCAATAGAACTTTCGTCACGGTTCTTAGTCACGACGCCCGTGGCGTGTGAGCGGCGACCTATTCACGCTAAGCGTAAAGTACTGTCTGCGATCGTTACGTATTAATTGCTACGGGACGTTTTGTTTGTAAATGGTCGGTCGCCTGAGTGGCTGCATCGGTGGAACAAACATATAGTACTACTAGAGTACTACTACTAGTAGCAGTAGTAACAGTAGTACTCTATCACAACCTTTCCGGGAACTCGGTGAGGTGATGGGTTTGCCGGCATATCCCCTATTATCGCCCAATCATCCTTTTTGTAACTCAAGTCTCAAGTGGTTTTACTCCAAACAGCCCAAACTTGGGCTAACGCAGGAGTTTGTGGTGGACTGTGCGCATGCGCTGTGGGTGGTACGTTCGATTAAAAGACTAGTATCATTAATGTTGCTGAAATGGTTTTTATCTGATAGTTTTATTTATTTTATGTATAGGATGTTTAACGAAAATTTTTAATAGGTTGGTTGTGTGTATGGATACTGTCGCTGCCTTGCCACACATAGACAGTCTCCATACCCACACCATGGATAAGTTTACGCTGAGCACTGTGTTTTAAAGGCAGTTTAGGTGAGGAGGTGTGGTGAAAGGGAGTTCCATAATAGCTTCTTGAAATGATTTTGGGTTTTTTATGTTGGTAATTTTTGATGGAATCATATTCCATATGCGAATGGCTCTGGGATAAAATGAAAAGACCATTGCATTTATACGACACTTGGGGGCTATGTATTGTCCACGGGTTCGAGAGCGAGTTAGTAGGCCCGGAGGGGGGGGGGGTGATCTCAATAATGTTGTTTAGAATTTTGTAGAAGGTAGTGGCTTGTTTGATAATGCGCCTTCGTTCGAGGGTTGGCCATCCAAGGGCAGTAATTAGATCTGCTGGATTTGCGTTCCGTCTGTAATCATTTTTAACAAATCTGGCAGCAGAGTGTTGCACTCTTTCAAGGCTTTTAACTTGTGAAAAGGTGTGGGGATTCCATATGGGTGAAGAGTACTCAAGTTTTGGCCGGATTAGCATGTTGTACGCTGTTTGCTTAACTTCGGGTTTACATGGGCCAAGAGTTCGTTTAATCATGCCTAAACATTTCGAAGATTTTGAAGTTATGTCAGTGACGTGATTTGTCCAGGTTAATTTGGAATCCAATTTTACTCCGAGGTATGAGTGGCTGGATACGGTGGATAATGGCTGGCTAGAAAGCGAGTACTTGTGTGTGCTGGGTTTAGTTTTGTTTGTTATTTATTATTATTATTACTATTATTATTACTGCTATAGGTCAACGTTCAACTTGTTCATATTATATAAAATTAACCTTATTTATATATTGTGAGTTGTACATTACTAATTTCATTGTAATCAATATTTTAGATAGCAGATGGAGTCTAATAAAGTAGTATAAAACTTAAAAGATCGAGAAGTAGCCTCAAGTCTCAAGTGGTTTCACTCCAAACAGCCCAATCTTGGGTTAACGCAGTACTACAAGTAGTGTCATCATTTTAACTTTCAACAAATGTTCTGCTAATTATCACATCAGGATTTTAACTAAGTTACACGAATACCCGATAATCTCCAGTGTGCAGCAACAGTAAAACCCGTACATTTGGCTTATAATACATTTGTTGTAATAAACCCTCAAGTTTTTCATTCAACCCGCTAGTCCAGTAATTGCCGAAGAACGCCCGTCGCCAAAGGGGGTCGCTGTAAATCGCAGTGGACTCTCGCTATGAGGAATATATTATGTTGGGACCTGGCCAATATGTTCCATTCTATTATATCCGATGTTCCATATATCCATGGGCACATAAAACAGTGCTGGCTAGAACTTTTCCTCAGGGCAACGTAGTTAAGAATGGTCACGCCGGTTCATTCGCTGTATACGTAACAACAGCTGATCCAGGGAGTCTTTGGGGTCTCAAGACCCCCCAGGCCATGGAGGGGGTCTTAGTCCCATCTGTGTCCGTGGCAAATATTACGGCAAAGGAACACGTATATAGGCCTACATCGGAACTAGTGTCATTGTAAAGACTGAAGTATTAACAGCTGGCTAATATTAACCCTTATGTAAGTAAAACGACACATGTAAGGAAGGTAAATGTGGACATATCTTTAGAATGAAGAGTCAGCTTAGGGTGACTTTGTTTATGATTATTCGATATGTACAGGAATACGATTGTAGTACGTTGTCTCCATATATGAGTTATACTTGGGTTTTTTTGTGAAAATTAATTTACATGTGTAACTTTATGTGAGACGTTTTCCTTGACATTAGAAAATATCGGTTGATTCTAAATTCGTCTTAACAAAATAATATTAATTATACATCATAAAATTGTATGATGACAAAACTTGATGCTTTAATGCAAACAGGTGCTTACTCTACACTGTAAGCAATATTTTTTATTTAACGTATTCTGGTGATTTTATATATTTCGCAGCAAATATTATGTATATAGAAATTTCATATAGTGAGTTTGTAAAAAAAACGATGAATGTATTCACAATCAAAATATTCATACATTGAAAATATCAATTACCAGTTGCTTGTTCTAAACCCAAACACATGAAAACCGATACAATTACGAATTTGTTTTTACAAAGTATGTCTAGGCTAGTTAGACACTTTAACAAAACTAGCCATCCACAGGACGGGATAGCTTGATAGTTCGTATTGACCAAATTTCAACATTTTCACAAAAATACCCATCTATGCCTTGGCACTTGGTGCTGTCAGTACATACATACATACATATATACGTCGTTTTTAGTGAAAAACTTATGATTGATGCCACACAGTAAAGTTGAATCTGATCGGGCGTTTTTGTCCTTCTCGGTACCTTCGCCTCGGTGGAAGTCTTACGACAAGTAAAAACTGTCACCATCTAAAAACGTATATGCACATACGTCCACCACGATGATTAATGTGTTTATGTAAACAAAATACTTCGTTTCTGTATTTGTTGCTGTTGTTGCTTTTTTTGATGGATTATAATCACAATACATGTGAACGAGTGGAGCGATCGGTGGTTATGAGTGGAGCGATCGGTGGTTATGAGTGGAGCGATCGAAGGTTATGAGTGGAGCGATCGGTGGTTATGAGTGGAGCGATCGGTGGTTATGCAGGTACGAGGCAGCCGGGCCTTCGTGGTGTCGGCGTCGATAACCTAATAATCTCAGTAATTTTGACCACCACAATGTAAAGTATATGCCAGTTTGATTTAATTAGTTTTTAATAACTCGTTACATTTCAGGTTCCGGAGCACAAATACGCGTACGTAGCAACCATCCTCAAAATTAAGAATATATGACCATATTTAACGTTATTCTACCATCACAGTTCTCACTACTAATTATCAAATACTCAAAATAGTCTATCCATAGTAAACCTTTAGGAAATATTGTAAATAGGACAAAATATCTATATTCAAGTTTAAATTCAATCTCCCGCCATTTTTTTCTTGTAAACAAATAAACGATTCAGCCATTCAGGCTCAGATTATCATCTTGTCTAGATTCTTAATTACCATCTAGACCAGGAATACTTCTGATTCAATCAAGAAATTAATTATTTTGCATTCGGTTATAGGACCGTTACTTTTTGTACTATACATAAACGACCTACCAGAACTAACCAGGTTTGATACATTTCTATTTGCAGATAACATCAAGATATTTAGAACTATTACTGATAAAAATGACCAGGGCATTTTACAACATGACCTAAATACCTTAGAGCAGTGGAGCAACAAATGGTTACTAAAATGTCATCCAAGCAAATATAAACACATGACTATAGGAAATAATAACATTGGAGAAATCAAATATTCTATGACACTTAACAACTCCATACATCCGCTCGACACAATTAAAAAACAAAATGACTTAGAGGTTATTATAGACACAAAGTTATCCTTTGATGACCACATTAACCAAGCAGTAAACAAAGCAACAAAGATGACAAAAATAATTCGCAGAACTTTCCAATTTCTTGACAAAGATGCGTTCTTGCCATTGTATAAAACAATGATAAGAACGCATCTTGACTATGCAATAGCAGTATGGTATCCTTACAAAAAAACATTATTGCAATAGAAAACTTCCAAAGAAGAGCAACAAAAGAATTACCAGGGATCAGAAACTTAACTTATAATTTGTATAGAAAGATTAAAATTACTGAAACTTCCCTCATTATCATAGAGACGTCTACGAGGCGATATGATTGAATTTAAAAAAAATATACACAATCTATACGACATTGAATCTAAACCTAAACTCTTAAAATGGGAGGATGCATCCTTTAGGACAGGTAATAGAGGTCATACTCTAAAATTATTTACTCAAAGAACAAAAACAAATATAAGAACAAATGCTTTTCTCATCAGAGTGACTGAACCTTGGAATTCCCTCCCGGAAACAGTCGTTCAAACGAAATCTTTAAATACTTTTAAAAACCGGCTGGACCAATTCTGGTCCAATCCGGAAATTCTGTATAATTTTGAAGCACCAATAAAAATAGGAACCGGAATTCTTAAACTATTAATAGACGACGAAGAAGATCATTGAGGAGTCGCAAGAATCCTGCGATCAGAACCATCTTAAGGTATCTTAAGGTAAGGTAATAACTAATGTTAATAAGTCATTAGTAGGTGTTTAATCGATGTATTAAGCCGAGATTAGCAACAGAAAAGCAGGTTTCAAAAAGTTTGTAGTTAAACAACCCTAGTGGATATTGACAAAATCCATACGATACCAAAGATTGATGATTGTGTTTGGACGCTTTAGTTCTCCCTTGTGGAAGACGGGTGCCGCCCTTTAATCCTAACATTTGCTAAATTGCTCAGAGGTCAATGTAATTAGGGAACTGAGAGGGAGCCCTGGGAACCCTGGATTTGGCCCAGCTCTAAGAGTTCAAAAGTTTAACTTGCAAAATAGGCAAGGAATTGCTGGCAGATGTCATTGTCCAGCGGTTGAGGTGGTGGGTGGATTTAACAAGTTGACCAATGGCAAAGTGCATTGGGTATTTAAGCAATCATAGCGCCTCTAGTGACAGCGTCTGATTTTGGGAAACTTAGAGTGTAAATACCCCGGAGGAGCGTTTCCAAGGTGGGACAAGACTATTTTAAATTCACACTGATGTGTGTAGTCATGCCGAATTTTAGGCATTCAAATTTTCAGTAAGAGTGGTCCTGACGGGCCATGCCTGCTTTAGCCTTAGACTTCAAAATTACCTGTCAGTTTTAACCATGTTTCGTTTTTATCTTCTAGACATTAAGTGTTTAAGTGATGTTTACATTCACTACTTTTCTTTACGATTTACAATGATATCTATCTTCACTGTTCTTTTCATTGTCATCGGGAGTGATTATATTGCTACTATGTACGTAATCGTCTGATGTACATGATTAAATCGCTTCGAACCTGGAGAACAATGCGTTGACTACACTTCTGTAGTACTCTATGTACTCATTGGTCGAGTAAGTACAAATTCAGTTATAAATCTCGACCTAGTGAGCGCAAATAAGACGGTCAATTAAAACAGATCTACCTCTGTGAGAAATGCCTCCCGGACCACTGCGTGCGGCCACGAAGAAGATAAGAAGGGGAATAATAATAATAATAATTAGAGCACTTTTAGAGCGCCATGGATCCAGATGACCCTGTTCAAAGGCGCTGACACAAACATAGTTAAAAACAGTCACGATTATAATAGATAAATAAATAAAAACATAAAAAACAGCAAATCCAAGTTCATAGGACAGCACTAAAAGTCGAATAAATTTGACAGTTAAGAATAATAAGCGCGTTTAAACAAGATAGTTTTTAAGAGTCTTTTAAAGGTGTATAGAGAGTCACATTTTCGCATCTCATGGGGAAGACTGTTCCACAGGCGAGGAGCAGCGATGCAGAAGGCACGATCACCATAATGGCGGAGATGTGCACTGCGTACAGTCAGAAGAGAGTCTGATGAGGATCGCAATGTTCTGCAGGGTTGGTATAACTGGAGCAGGTCTGCGATGTAGCTCGGCGCAAGCAGATGAAGAGCTTTGAACGTCATCAGTAAGACCTTGTATTCAATACGGTACCGGACAGGAAGCCAATGGAGAGTCTCTAGGATGGATGTGATGTGGTCATAGCGACTGGCTCTGACCACAATGCGGAAGGCATGTATCTCACACTGGCGAGACGCGCCAGCGATTTTTTCGACGTACCCTGACGAGCGCACCTTGAAACGTACACCAACGAGCGGGCCTTGCAACGTACATTGGCAAGCAGTACTAGCGATTTTTTTCGTATGAAACAACCAGAGACTATTCAACGTACATCGATCCTTACCAGCGATGATCTATTAGAGAGGTATATGTGTCTTTCGAACTTATAGTTGTGATAATATTATAATATGTCGTATAGGGTTGTGAAATATTATTTCACAACCCTATACTAACGATTTGCGGAAAGAAACACCTATAGTCCTTCGTTTGACGTGCCGTGCATACGAACAGTGACATAGAATTGACGTTTGACGTGCCGTGCATACGAACAGTGACATAGAATTGATTGAAAGGAAACGAACAGTGATTTTTTTTTTTTAGCTAACTTTCGAACATTTTAAAACGATGTACACGTGTAACGACAAGTAAATCGGACGGCCGCGTGAAATGGCCCAGACACCAGCCTGCCACCCGACACGCATGCGAAGACAGCAATCTAGACAAACGGACCGAAATCAGCAACCGCGGATGATGACTGCCGACGAGGGTACATATCAAGGACAGCCCGGACACGTCGATCACCGAACGCCTCGGCGATGTGCAAGGACGGGACGAGACGAAAATAGTGGACTTGATGAAAAAACATTTGTATGCAGGCCTATGTTTTATGGAGAAACCTGCCTGGGATCGTGTATGATATGTTGCCGATTTATGTCGACGTCTTGACTGATCTGTTTCGCTTTGATATTGTATTTAAGAAGTGTAGTTAGCAACAGTGAAAATTGACCATAATTTATAGAAATTATAAATTGCTTTAACGGAATGTCTTACAATATTTTCAAATTGTGTGGCTGCACAATATACCCAGTATACTTGGTGTTGGGTTAAATATTGAAGAGATCATTATGTAACAAATGTAGAGTTATATACCACACATAGGATAGATATACCTTAATTACTGAATGTTTCACGTGCTGCATCAAGCCAATCAATATGTAAATCGCTAGTTGGAAGGTTGTTTACAATTGGAGGCCATCTGTCTTCGAGAGACAGAGCTCCACACAGGGAGGCCTTTGTTCAGAAGGTTAGCTGAAGTTCACTAGCACCTTGCCAATATTCCAAGGACCCTAGAGTCGGGAGAAAATGACATAATCAGCATCCGCGTCTAACCCAAGGCTATAGACTATTGAGCAAACACTGGGGGACAAAGGTCATCCCCGTCACACACTGCCACAGAGCGCCATGCGAGAACACATGATATAGCAGTACACAGAGAAAGCCTTGGTTGCTTAAATAAGCCGCCGCCAACTCAGCATATCGCTGAGATATTATAGACCCGAATCTGTTATTACCACAGATCGGTGTACGGTTGCTGAACAAGCCGCCGCCGTCTCAGCATATTGCTGAGTGTATTTGTAGTACAATCTTACATGTAATAAATCGTTAGAACTTACATTTGTCTTATGTTTAGTACGAATGAGTGAGTGAACGTGTGTGCCCGTTAGTGCCCTGCACGGGCCTATAATTTGAGCCCAAGCCCGGCCCGCAATTAGCAGTTAGAATACAAACCCGGCCCAGGCCCGTAAAAAATCGTTAAGCCCAGCCCGGCCCAGGCCCGTAAACTAGAATTTAAGATGAAGGGTCGGCAACGCCGGAGAGGCGAACCACTCGCTGAATTAGCACCGGATATTAAGCGCTTGGTACGGAAAGCGTATCCTCAATCTAGCGTCGATGAGAAAGAGGCTTTAGCGCGTAATGCGTTCACAGATGCGGTAAATGAGGCAGACATGGAGTGGACAATCTTCCAGGGAAAACCCAGGGGGATCAATGACTCGTTAAGACTGGCACTCGAATATGAAGCTTTCCAACCGGGCCGGTCTTGTAGAGTGGGACCACAATATGCACTGCCTTCCACGTGCCAGGGTGGTGACGATTATAAAATGGGCGGGATTGACAGCAATCATTCCGGCAGCCAATTAAGACATTGCAACGATATTGCAAAATATGGCTGAACGACTTTCCCTGGTAGAAGCAAGGATAGAATACCCGAATAAGTCAGAGGGGCGAGGAACCCCTGAATGAATTGTATAGAACGGAGAATTGCTACGAATGCGGAAGTTCCGCTCATGGGCGACTTAGAGAAAAGTCTCCCAACAAAAAGCGGTTCCGCTCCGAGTGTTGAATCTAAGTGACCAGCCAACCACTCTGTACCGGACACTGTCCTGGCGACGTGCGAACCGGTACCGGCAATTATCGAGTTGCCTGAAAAAGAGCGGGTGAGAGGACTCGCCGTCCAGCCAGATGGCCCAGCCCGACAATGCAGAACCAGACACCTCGTCTGGGTTGCCTAATTACTTGAGGGAATTGTGGGAGGCTGCTCCCGATAGTCTGACTCAACAACAGCGAGTGGTAATTGAGCAGCTATTAGTGAAATATGCAACTGTCTTTGCCAAGTCTAAGGTTGACACGGGACACACCATGTCGCTATGCGTAGAATAAGCACAGGAGACGCCGCTCCTGTAAGGCAGCACCCAAGACGGGTTGCGTTGTCACTTAGGGCAGAAGCTGAGGCGAAGGTTAAACGCATGTTAAACGTCGGTGTAATCCGACACTCAGTCAGTCAGTGGGCCGCTCTAGTCGTGTTAATTAGAAAGAAAGATCAGTCTGTGCGGCATTGCATTAACTACCGACGTCTCAACAGTCTCACTGTCAAAGATAGCTACCCCTCCCTCAAATAGATGACTTGCTAGAGACTCAAGGCGTTGCAGGTTGCTCATTACTTTTCAACCTTAGATCTATTCTGCCACCCGCAGCAGGGACTACCTGTCACATGTGTCGGACAGCAAAACAACGTTAAGAATATTACGCTGAATTAACCTGATTCCGTCGGCAACACAGTTATTTCGGGTAGACGCCGAAACTTGTACTCCGCTCCGAACATAATTGGGACTCGTGCAACACACGTCAAATTCGTCATCAGGTTCCTAGCACTACCAGACATAAATGCGGAGAGGAACAAAAAGAATAGACTTCGGAGAGGGTAGGAACCGCCTTGTTATCGCCCATAAACAATATGGACGCAGAATGAGTAGCCGTGTCAACTGAAAGAAAAACAGTTTGCCTGCATCCAGAACATTGCTGATGGACGTTATGTGATGGGAATACTTCCAACAGGGTACGGAGAAACCCTCATAATTATACACAATTTCTCCCATTCTTCGGTTTCACACATATAGCATATATGGCTGACTGTAACAGTAACGCAGATTTCTCATGTCACTTGTGGTTCATGTATGTATTGCAATCAAGTTAGTAAGTTCTAAAAAATGCACCTGAAAGCAAGTCAAAATAAGTGCGATTTGGGGCTCTTACCCCTTTTTTGTAAAGCATTATTTTAATAAATTTATTATATTTTATACAATCAAATAAAACTTGCATACACCTATATTACTTCCTAATTAGCTTACGTAGTACCTACATGGTACACCCACTGGTATTGCTGTTACTAATATGATATGGTATTGATGTAGCTCTCAGCAAATATTTGTTCTCTCTGTGGTGCGGGCAGTTTCGGAATGGGGGCAGAGTGGAGATGATTCTCACTTGGGACGGACCATTGTGATAATTCCCAAGTGGGAATGGACTAAACGGCAGCAGCCGATCAAATGGATTACGGTCTATTTGAACTCTGCCCAGCGTAATATCTTTCTTTGAAGATGTGCTCAGTCGAGGTGTGCTGAGCCTATCTTGAATTTGACACATGCACCTGTATAAGATCCTGCTGTAGAAAATAATAATAATAATAATAGGCTTCTTTAGCACATAAAGCTTTGACTTTGAACACGTACAATAGAGGGCCTAGGTGTTATAGGTCCATCACTTGCTACCAGTTCATCATTGGCTTGCCAGCATAGGTGTTAAAACATGTCCTTTGTGTGTGTGTTGTGAATGTGTTGAAGCTGTGTTTGTTTTGCTTATTCCGACTTTGCCCCTTCTTGTATTGTGCAGAGTGGGAATAATACCGTTATTTCAAGTGTGCCGTTACGAAATCGTGTGTGCCGACGTCCTTTTTGTTTACTGGATGACCATATATCGTGTATTACATTTTAAATGCTGACTGCATGACAAACAAACGCAACGCAATATAAAGCTTATTCCAACTTTGCCCCCTCTTGCATGGTGCAGAGTTGGAATAATACTGTTATTTCGTTCAAACTTACATGAACAAGCGTGGATTTCATAATGTGTGTTAAATTATTAATTGTCCTGTTACCTCTTTCGACAAGTCCCTGTGACTGCGAATGTCGGGGCCTGCCATGGACAAAGGTTGTGTCGCCACCCCATTGTTCAAACAGGGACGCCAACACCTGGTTAACGAAATCGCGGCCATTGTCTGAATGGAAAATCCGCAGCGTACCCATGTATGCTAACACACGTTCCTCCAAACTAATAGCTACTTCGTGTGCACTCTTGGTTTTCAGAGGGTAAATGATATGGAATTTGGAGTAATGACATGACATGTAGTGGTAGCAATTATCTGGGGAACCTCCACAATCAGCTTAAGGGAGCTTTAGTGGTGTCAGGAGCTGCCTTTTGGCATGTGGGGCGTGTCTTACAAAACTGCTCTACATAACTCCTTGGCCGGTCAAATCTTGTCGCACAGATCGTTCACATCGTCGCGTGTGTACCCGGCTGTTGAAATATTGTGAAATACTGTTTGGCTTGTTGCCAGTAGTCACCACTCAAAGCAACCACATTGTAGTCGGGTAAACAGTTGACAAACAACACATTCACAAACAGTGAGTCACTGTGGATAATCTATTATACTGCTGCACACTTGGGTTGGCGTCAACTATGACCTGCTATGAATGCTACCCCCTTGTTCGAAGAACCCACTACTGACGTGTGCTCAAGTATCAACCCCGGGGCACCGATCCTCTGCCGTCCCAGCTAGGTGCACAAGCCACATGAAACAGGCGGTCTTACCTGTAGGTGTGCAACCATATATGGGCAGAAAACCCCCGACTGTGTCACATTCACAGTTGCTTAGATAGGGTATTTATAGCATTATAATGCACATGATATTACATTGAAAGACTGTTGCTATTTTCATCACCAGTGACTAAAGCATAAACACATATAAATATGTGAACAATGTTTGCTAATGTTGCCTAGTTGAGTCTAGCTGCCCGGACCATCACAAACATCCATTTTCGTCTACTAGATGTACCAGAATAAAGTAGAACTTATTTGTATTGGTGTACGTGGGTAATGTAGTAAGGAGTTTACCAAGATCGGCGTTTCACCTACTCTCATTCCACATGAAGCCAATAGCAGCGTGCACACACATAATTGTTTTTGTCTTCCATTGAGCGTGCGTGCGTTAGTGCGTGCATGCGTGTGTGTACGTGTGTTTGTGTGTTTATGGTTTGTTTGTTTTAAATGTCTTTCTTCGAAGGTTGTCGCGCACGCTTGTGTACGTGCATATGACGTGCTTGTCTGTAAATGTACATTTACATGTTCGTTGCGTGGGTGCATATGTGCGTGCGTGCGTGCGTGCGTGCGTGCGTGCGTGCGTGCGTGCGTGCGTGCGTGCGTGCGTGCGTGCGTGCGTGCGTGCGTGCGTGCGTGCGTGCGTGCGTGCGTGCGCGCGTATGTTAATAAATCATCAGTATGATGTAGACTTGGTAGTTAAACGGTTAATTGACGGATCTGTCACATGACTGTTTGCGTAGCAACAAGGTCCGTCAAGCTAACTAACATGGCCGATGCTATCGGATATATTCCGTCTTATGTTTTGTTGCATTTAAGGCCCACACATTTGTTTTTGCGACAAAAACAAAGGGCAACGTTGCGTCCAGTGGTGTATCGGGGGGGGGGGGGCATTATGTAAAATGTTTGTATTTAACCTATTGTTGTGCCACTACATGGCAGCACGTTAAACTAATGGGTAACTAGGCTTGGCCCTCTTTGGCCTCCCCCTTGGCCTCCCCCTTGGCCTCCCCCCTTGGCCTCCCCCTTTGGCCTCCCCCCTTGGCCTCCCCCTTTGGCCTCCCCCCTTGGCCTCCCCCCTTGGCCACTCCCATTTGAATCCCTTTAATTAGTCATTATGGAATCAACTTTTAATCTCCTTATTTAGTCATTGTGGCATCAACATTGAATCCCTTTAGTTAGTCACTATATGACATCAACATTGAATCCTTTTAGTTAGTCACTATGACATCAACATTGAATCCTTTTAGTTAGTCACTATGACATCAACAGTGAATCCCTTTAGTTAGTCACTGTGACATCAACATTGAATCCCTTTAGTTAGTCACTATGACATCAACAGTGAATCCCTTTAGTTAGTCACTATGACATCAACAGTGAATCCATTTAGTTAGTCACTATGACATCAACATTGAATCCCTTTAGTTAGTCACTATGACATCAACATTGAATCCCTTTAGTTAGTCACTATGACATCAACATTGAATCCCTTTAGTTAGTCACTATGACATCAACATTGAATCCCTTTAGTTAGTCACTATGACATCAACATTGAATCCCTTTAGTTAGTCACTATGACATCAACAGTGAATCCTTTTAGTTAGTCACTATGACATCAACATTGAATCCATTTAGTTAGTCACTATGACATCAACATTGAATCCCTTTAGTTAGTCACTATGACATCAACATTGAATCCTTTTAGTTAGTCACTATGACATCAACATTGAATCCTTTTAGTTAGTCACTATGACATCAACATTGAATCCCTTTAGTTAGTCACTATGACATCAACATTGAATCCATTTAGTTAGTCACTATGACATCAACAGTGAATCCTTTTAGTTAGTCACTATGACATCAACATTGAATCCCTTTAGTTAGTCACTATGACATCAACATTGAATCCATTTAGTTAGTCACTATGACATCAACATTGAATCCTTTTAGTTAGTCACTATGACATCAACATTGAATCCACTTAGTTAGTCACTATGACATCAACATTGAATCCCTTTAGTTAGTCTCTATGACATCAACATTGAATCCTTTTAGTTAGTCACTATGACATCAACAGTGAATCCTTTTAGTTAGTCACTATGACATCAACATTGAATCCCTTTAGTTAGTCACTATGACATCAACATTGAATCCCTTTAGTTAGTCACTATGACATCAACATTGAATCCATTTAGTTAGTCACTATGACATCAACATTGAATCCATTTAGTTAGTCACTATGACATCAACATTGAATCCCTTTAGTTAGTTACTATGACATCAACAGTGAATCCTTTTAGTTAGTCATTATGACTGGTACGGAACTGGTACGGGAGAAAGTGAAAAAAGGTAAAGGGAACCGTAAGGTAAGATTGGAGATCACTGAACTGGTGCGAAAGAAAGTGGAGAATTGCAATAGGGAACCATAAGCTTTATATTTAGACGTTATTTATAATTATTGCGTTGCGTTTGTCATGCAGTCAGCATTTAAAATGTAATACATGATATGTGGTCATCCAGTAAAAAAAGGACATCGACATACACGATTATTTGAAATAACGGTATTATTCCTACTCTGCACAATACAAAAAGGGGCAAAGTTGGAATAAGCAAAACAAACACCGCAGGATTAGCTAGTTAATGACCCAATGTGTTGGTCTGCTACAGCTTCAACACATTCACAACACACACAAAGGACATGTTTTAACACCTATGCTGGCAAGCCAATTATGAACTGGTAGCAAGTGATGGACCTATAACACCTAGGCCCTCTATTGCATGTGTTCAAAGTCAAAGCTTTATGTGCTAAAGAAGCCTATTATTATTTTCTACAGCACGATCTTATACAGGTGCATGTGTCAAATTCAAGATAGGCTCAGCACACCTCGACTGAGCACATCTTCGAAGAAAGGTATTACGCCGGGCAGAGTTCAAATAGACCGTAGTCCATTTGATCGGCTGCTGCCGTTTAGTCCATTCCCACTTGGGCGGGCATTTTGGGAATTCTCACAATGGTCCGTCCCAAGTGAGAATCATCTCCACTCTGCCCCCATGTACTGTGAAAGTGCCCAAAAATGCACCCGCTATTTTGATCTCTTGAGGTGCTTCTAACTTGAGAAGTTTGCAAGCTACACATCTGAAATGTGCTGAATATGTAGACATATTAGTACAGGTTATCCATGCAAAATTCAAGAATCATAGAAGTAAGAAAAATGGAAAAGGACATTTTAACAAAATTGCGAGGATTTCAGCAGTCTGTATTTCATTGTTGTGTTACAATTCAATGTCCAAATTGAATTCAGCCTTAAACTTTCACTTTTTCTATATTTTAATGTGCACAATCCTGTATTAGGTAAACAACATTAACATTTCAGGACGGTGTTCTGTCTCATTTAATTTGTATTGCAGGTGAAAGTCATGTCTTTAATTTCTCCCAAATTGGCAAGATCCCCAAAATAGATGTGATAGAACACCATTATGAAATTTGTATTGTAATTGTTACCATACTTATTCAGAAGAAGATTAGCAGTTAGGTAGCTAGCAATTTGTGGCATTGTGAGTGCAATAAAGACATGTTATGGCTAACTGATGAATGACCTTTCACTATGCTTGAGTAAACAAACAAATGGATAATGGCCTGAACTTGCAACTGGTACACAGGGGTGATATTTAGCGGTCGCTTCGATCGCCAATGGCGCCCAAAAATTGCTTCGGACAACTTCAGTTTTTGACTACAGTGGCCCGCGTGGCAACTCGAAATATTCTACTTCTACTTGTACATCTACTTGTACATCTACTTGTACATCTACATCGTTAATTGGCAGCATCCATAAGTCAGAGATTTAACGCCAATGGTGCACACAGCATATACACCTGTGCTGTGCCCGATGTAAAGGTGCGAGTAAAAGTATGTATAAGGTGTGAGTAAAGTATGAATAGAGTATGAATAAAAACATAGGTCACGGTTTAGATTTGTGACTGTGTGGTAACAACTCCTCTGAAGGCCTCGAAGTTTGGAGCTACCAACACGTTACCCTGGAGGGCGTTCCACCAGATGACTGTGCGTGGGAAGGGGGAGTTGCTGTACACTTGGATGCGAGCCGGGGTGATTTGATATTTGTTTGGGCGGTAATATCTTGTACTGTTCAGGAGCATTGGGGCATCTTATTCAGTATTATGAATTACATTGTATTGATCCTGCCTTGAAAATAAATGTTTCAAAACTGTTTGTTTTTGATGTTTTTATTTGTTGTTGATGCCTTCAAAGTATTTACTTTCTATCATCAAAGTATTGATTAGCAAGTGGGTTACCTAAGAAGCTGTCAGGCTACTTCACTTCAATGCAAGGTTGATCGCCCGACTAGCTACCTTCCATGGCTTGCTAAATCTTACCCCTGGTACACATTTTTCTGATCTGACCACTTCTTTATAGCTTCAGGGGCATTCAATTTGCAGAAACTAAACTGTTAGTTTTTGAAAAATGTATCTCTTCAGCTGAATGCACCTCACCTGCAACTTCAATTCTAATCCAATTTGTTTTTTCTTATTTGTTTCAGTTCAGATTTACATTTGTTCCTGAAGTGAAGAAATAAAAGTTAGATTAATCTTATACCATGCTCAAATGTGCCCTTTTCATAATTCTATGCCTATGGTGTGTGCCATTTTTGCATACATGTGCCTTTCTGTGGGGAGATCCATATAGCGCATCTGTAATTGAAGCAGGACTGGTGTAATTAAAATGAAAAACGAAACCTAATTGATTTGATTTGGTGTAATTGTATGCAGCCTTGGCCATGTTTATAATATAGATATATATTAAAAAAATATTAACATGGTATTTTAAACATGCACACACTGTATATGCATGACAGCTGCATAGTGGATTTGTACTTGCCCAGTGACAAAAGCAACTACTGTGTCAATAGTTTGTGTCTGCTTATTGACATTAAACTTCAGTCAGCAGCTGAGATACCGATATATTATTTTAATAGCATCTTCTGAATGTGAAAAAAGTTATCTTTCAGAGACAAGGGAAATGGTGAAACAGGGGGACTTTCCAGTTATGCTACCGAGTCCCGAAGCATTGTTTGCAGGACAGTGGAGGGCCATCAGGTGAGATGAGCTTTTCAGGAGAGACTACATACAATTGTATTTGAGGCTCACTGCATTACCGAATGGTAATTGAAACTTTCATAATCATATCAGCAGTATCATACTACCATCTGCTTGAACCACAATGTATTAACAAAAACACTGACTATGCAATTCCTCATTGGTTTTCATACATTAATAATTAAGTTCATTACATTATTTTAATTTACATTTTTTACAAATTTCATTACACGTGTACATTGATATAACTACTAAATGGGATATTATTGTCATGATAGAGAACTTTAGTTCCACAACTTACAATTAAAAGCAGGTATAAAATATTAAGGGTGCCCATGTATAGACACATTCCAAACTTGGCATTGTGTTTGTGCACATGAATGTGTATCATTTGTGATGCTTATTAACATCGATGTGAAGTTGCACTGAGAACTTGATTTTCAAAGAAAATCATTCTCAAAACATAACCCCTGTAAGAATCTGATTTAACTGTACTTCATTGGTTGATCGACTTACATTAGATGTGTACTGTGTTACCCCGGGTCTGTGTATATGTATGTTAGGGAGGGGATGGTGGTAATAAGTGGAGGCTATACACCTTCCTTCCTGTGCAATACTAGATAGACAATTATGAAATAAGCATAACAATAACAATTATGGCAAGTATTACTTGATAACAAGATCTGTTTTTAATAATTTAATTCCTGTGTGCCACCAACTTAACACATTGGGCACTTGTTATGTTGTACATACATAAAATATGATAAATTATGATGTTCTGATGTAAAACAATACACATGAATAATAATATTGCTCAACATGCCTATTTAAATAAGTAATAACAATGGATCAGTATTGCCTTCCACAAAACAACAATGTAACAACTAAAATCCACTTCACATATATTTACTGCCATCATAGGCCCTGTAACAGGGTATGATGGCAGTTGCACCCAGGGATATATCAGGGGCAGATGAGCAACATCTTTTGACTTCTCCAAATATTAGTGGTGTACATGTGGCATTGTTGTTCAAAAATTCGCCTTAGTTTCCTGCTGAACGTGACTTCAACTCACAATTGTCATGCCCCAACAATACACAAAATACACTTCAGTTACCTATGCCATCCTCTATCCCCTTCAGTTACCTATGCCATCCTTTATCCCCTTCAGTTACCTATGCCATCCCCTATCCCCTTCAGTTACCTATGCCATCCCCTATCCCCTTCAGTTACCTATGCCATCCCCTATCCCCTTCAGTTACCTATGCCATCCCCTATCCCCTTCAGTTACCTATGCCATCCCCTATCCCCTTCAGTTACCTATGCCATCCCCTATCCCCTTCAGTTACCTATGCCATCCCCTATCCCCTTCAGTTACCTATGCCTTCCCCTATCCCCTTCAGTTACCTATGCCATCCCCTATCCCCTTCAGTTACCTATGCCATCCCCTATCCCCTTCAGTTACCTATGCCATCCCCTATCCCCTTCAGTTACCTATGCCATCCCCTATCCCCTTTAGTTACCTATGCCATCCCCTATCCCCTTCAGATACCTATGCCATCCCCTATTCCCTTCAGTTACCTATGCCATCCCCTATCCCCTTCAGTTACCTATGCCATCCCCTATCCCCTTCAGTTACATATGCCATCCCCTATCCCCTTCAGTTACCTATGCCATCCTCTATCCCCTTCAGTTACCTATGCCATCCCCTATCCCCTTCAGTTACCTATGCCATCCCCTATCCCCTTCAGTTACCTATGCCATCCCCTATCCCCTTCAGTTACCTATGCCATCCCCTATCCCCTTCAGTTGCCTATGCCATCCTCTATCCCCTTCAGTTACCTATGCCATCCCCTATCCCCTTCAGTTACCTATGTCATCCTCTATCCCCTTCAGTTACCTATGCCATCCCCTATTTACTATGCCAGTGCTAACAACACAACTAATTTAAAACATGTCATTAACTTGAAAATTCTACGACTGTGACAAGGCTGCTTTTAAAGTAGCCAATTATTAATGGTGGCCAATTCGTGCATGTTTACAGTATGCATTTTGTTTGGTTAAATTACATTATAAACATGTTTTGGTTGTCTACTGTCTGCAACACATAAGTTTCAATCAGTCAGATCTTGTTTGGCCTGATTGTACACATTTGTAAATTTATCACACTGACCTGCGACAATGAACAATATTGATATCCATCAATATTGATATCCATCTGTTACACAATGTAACAATAGGTACTAGAACTAGAAAACTTCGAGTTACTTTCTATAACCATACCTTGTAGTAAATATGCATACGGTAATAACTAATAATTTAATTATTTTATATTCCTAACTGCTAGTGTCACTCCAATTTATAAACTGGATAGAAATGATTCCTTGACCATACCTGTGTACAGTAATAACTAATATTTCACACATCAGTTGCAAAATCACAGACAATTATCAATAAAAAAATGTTGTATCATTGTAGGGCCAGTGACTTCCGTGAAGATTATGCGCTGCAATAGCTACTCCAGCCAAGAGGATCAACATCCAGAATGAAATATGCATGACAGCTTCACTAGAAATGTTGGCATTTCTAGATCAGTCAAATATTGTATATCAGGCTGTGAAATCCATACATTACACATGCATGGATTTACAAAACAGTGAACTGTAAATATGTGTACACTTAGCCGACAATCTGATATAGACTTATTAACTTTGCTGCAATGAGCCTATAATGTCATGTGAACATTGACATGGATTGGATATATGAAACAGTGAATATTGCTGCAGTGTACTATATGGTCTTCCTTATACATATGTAGTTCCTTTCATGACTGGCTGATGCTGACTTTGGGTGTTGTCTTTTTCCATGTCTTCATATCAGCCTACAGTAAACAATAAATAAACATTACCTCACATTACTTCATGATGAAGTACAGGATATTATTTCATGACACAGTGAAATATGAATATTGATGTACTGAGCCTGCAGTGTACTGTAAATCAATTTTGACATTGGATTATAAATATTGTTGCAATATGCATGCAGGAAATTACACAGCTCTCATAATGTATAATAAATTATTTCCCTATGCAAGAATATATTGGTGTTCTTTATAATACAGTAAACACTACAGATTCTATGAATATGCTAGCTTCAACATATTTTGCCTGTCGTGTATCTGGTTTGTTGATGTTCTAACATGTGATGTGTTAATTGTAATATCTGCAGTCAGTTTAATTAAAAAGTGCGTATTTTTGTTGAAATCATCGAAAGAATTGACTTTAGTTGTTCGTTCTTGGTGGCTGTGCTGATTCTATAAAATGCTCTGCCTCGTATAGTCAGGAATGCAGACTCATTTGTTCCGGCAGGCAACTTTGCATCGCTGAAAATCCAGTGACATTTTAGCTATACATTTGATTTATATATTTGATGACGTTTTATAAACTAACTTATTCTACCTATTTCTTTAACTAATTTAAGCACCTTATTTATCATCATGGGTGTGACTTCCATCCTCTCGTCGATCACATGGTAAAGTTATGAAATTTCACCAAAGGTGAAAATTTTTATTTTTCAGCATTTCGATTTTCATGCACTTATTGGTGCCTCCTCAAAGGTGCCTCCTTCAAATAATTTTTTTCTCCAAAAAACCAAACTAGTATCCACTGCAATACGCTAGTTCGTTTGTGCAAATGAACCAGATTTACGATAAGCTAAATCAGTTGAAGATGCAGCTGTAATGTTTGTTGAAGCATTAAGTAATTTAATAGTGGAGTCGTAGCAGATATTAGGTAGGCTTGAATTTTCGCAAAATGAACTTGAAATAAGACAAACAAATTTTATTGAGGAGGCATCTTTAATTATACATAATTCTCTCTCCAAAAGATCACACTGTATAGTAAAGTTAATTGTGTACACCATTTGCCCAGTACATTCACGAACACCACTGTCATGCATAATAATTTATGGCTAAAATAGGTAATTTATCAATGTAAATAATGTCAATGGAGATCAAATAATCAGGTCACTATAAGGTCAGTATTATGGTCAACAATTACAGCCTCTGTTGAAATGATAGCACCACAACCCATGCTTAATTAAACATAAATAGACACTTAACACACGTAATTAAGTCATTAATGGGTATTAAGGTCAATATATACATTCTAGTTTCTACCTTACACTCCTCCCTCAACTTACTGATCTCATGTCATACATAATTACTTAATTAGGGCATTTGTAACATAAATAGGTCAACAGTCATTGTAGGCCAAGTAAGTAGGTCATTGCAAGGTCATGTCGAGTTCACACGTTATTATGTCAACATCTTAAGGTCTTAAAACTTTTATTCCACCTCAATATCTTCATAAGTACACATGCCATTTGCCCACAAACATCCAGATCACAAGAAATGGACTCTATTCCTAGTGTAAAAATGTCCCTTTTTATTACACTAAAAAGTTGAATAACTTCGCAAATAATAAATATTGAAAAAAATCAAAAAAGGGTTATAAATTGCATAGAATACTTTATTACACGGAAGTGTTTAAATGATTATAGAACAATTTTATGGTTTTTTGTAATAAAAGAAACAAAAGAAGCAAATGCAAAGCAGATATATCTCCTATTATCACCCAAATTTTCCAACAATCACACAACACAGGAAAACTTCCTAACGACTGGCTACAAGCATTAGTAATTCCCATACACAAAAAGCCACAAACCTGACCCGGCTAACTACAGACCCATATCACTAACCTGCATCCTCTGTAAAGTGATGGAACATATCACCTTAAGCAATATGTGGAAGCACCTGCACAAGCATAACATCATTCTCCACTTCCAGTCAGGACTGTCTTGTGAATCTCAACTCATTGCGACAGTCCACGACTGGACGACTGCTATGGACAATAAGACCTAAATTGACGCAATCCTGCTTGACTTTGCCAAAGCCTTCGACAAAGTCCCTCACCTACGCCTTCTGTCAACACTGACCTCATACGAAATCAATGGAAACACAAAAAATTCATTGGATCGAATCTTTTCTATCAAACCGCAAACAGAGAGTCTCAGTTAACGGAACCCTGTCGGACATCACAGATGTCACATCTGGTGTCCCACGGGGTTCAGTTCTAGGGTCTGTCCTCTCTTACTCTACATAAATGACATAGATGGGAACATAAAATCTTCTATACGCCTTTTTGCAGATTACAGTATTATATATATCGTAAAATTTCTTCCAAAACTGACAACGAAATTCTTCGAACTGACCTCAACCAACTCCAAACATGGTCAGACAAATGGCAAATGGAATGTAATGCATCTAAAGGTGTCCACCTTCCAATAACAAACAAAATTAAACCCAGCCCACATAAGTACTCGCTTTTTGGCCAGCCACTATCTACAGTATCCAGCCACTCATATCTCGGAGTAAATTTGCATTCCAAATTAACCTGCACAAATCATGCCACTGACATAGCTTCAAAATCTTTGAAAATTTTAGGCATGATTTAACGAACTATTGGCCCTTGTAAACCCGAAGTTAAACAAACAGCCTACAGCATGCTAATCCGGCCAAAACTCGAGTACTCGTCACCCATATGGAATCCTCACTTCATTTCACAAGTTACAATAAGCCTTGAAAGAGTACAACACTTTGCTGCCAGATTTGTTAAAAATTATTACAGACAGAACACAAATCCAGCAGATCTAATTACTGCCCTTGGATGGCCAACCCTTGAACGAAGACGTATTATTAAACAAGCCACAACCTTCTGCAAGATTATACTAAATAGCATTATTGAGATCACCCCCACCCACCCACCCCCCTCCTACTAACCCGCTCTCGAACCTGTGGACAATACCCAGGTGTCGAACAAATGCAATGATCTTTTCATTTTATCCCCGAGCAATTCGCATATGGAATATGATCCCACCAAAAATTACCAACATAAAAATTGTTGTACACTTCACCACGTAGAAGTTGATACGGTGTTATTGGTACTTATATAGGGTTCATTTGAATGTATTTCCAACCTGGGAACACATGCAGTGTTTAAAGACTATAAACCTATGTATGTTATTGGTACCAGGTCTGTCATGTAGTATTGCTGGATAGAAATCTAGATACAAATAACACAGGTGCCAGCCTGCTATTTGGTGTCTGAGATAATCTATAGGTAATAATTACGTATCAATGTTATGCAGGGAATATATGTTTTTGACTCTGTTGATTAACGATCCTGTGTAACCATTGTGGTAGTGCATGTAGTAATAATATTTGTGTATGTTTTACAGGTTTTATATAGCTTTTGTTATACAAAATAAAGGAAATCACCATTTCCCGTCTTCATGCGATTCCACGGTTGTACTAACATTAAAGATACTATAGTCTTTTAGTTGGTGTACCACTCACAGCGCATGCGCACAGACCACCACAAACTCCTGCGTTAGCCCAAGATAAGGTAGACTAAAGATTGGGCTGTTTGGAGTGTAACCACTTGTCCTGAGACTTGAGACTTACTTTAGATTGTCACTTACATGCAACGTACAAATCGGCTCTTTCTCCGCGTATGTGAACCTTTATTGATGTCTCCATTTGATGCGCATCCTCAGGCATACTGTCTAAAAAAGGACTGCAAACTATCGAGAAAACTCAGATAATAAGATAAGACCAGAACTGGTCACAAGATCACGAAAATGCAGCATTATGTGACATAGTCACTTGTCGGTTCGAGTAGTTTAGTTACCCACCACATGATGGCAGCACCCAGGGTAATGTAATGTAATTTAGAGAATATAGTTAGTGAACTATTATTGCTATGATTATTTGTCCTGTAATTAGTTGTATTTACTGTGTAGGTAGTTGGTCTTATTACTAATAATTCAGTTGTTTAAACATAAATTTTATACTAGAGAGAGGGATCACGTGTGGTCAGTGGAAGGGGCCCTGCCCCAGTGGGCCAGGCGTGATTCTACAGTTAATGACAACTCTGTTTTGGTAAGTCCCTAAATGATGTTTTCTACCTTATTAAGCAATGTTTTCAAATTATAATTGTATCATGCTGTGTGATAGAGAATTGTCCATCTGTTTATGTCAAGGCATTTACTTTATCAGTTATAATTACTTAGTGGTGACTTTGGTTACTAATGTGTGGAAGATCAGGAATAAGTGGTCGTAGGACCTTAGGGAAGAATGCCCAACAGGGCTTAATGAGATTTTGACCACTTGCAGTCAGTAGCTGGTAAATGTACAGATCCCTTTAGAAAGTTAAATTTTTATCATGTTTAGTGGTGCTACTGTTATAGTTAATATGTTATAAGATGTGATAGACATGGTGCAAGCATAAATTGTGCATGTATATAGGTATTATGTAACTGTCCCTGCAGTTAAACCAGGATCAGTCTGGTACCTTCTCTCCCTTTGAAGTTACGTTGATTAATTGCTCTAGGAGGTGGCTGGGATAGGACTGATCTTGAGTATTCCCTAGAGACCTGTAAGTTGAGCAGTGTCCAAGACTTGCTTGTAAACAACAGTGGAATGACAGCTAGGCTAGTCAGGGCATGCACATGTGAAATTGACAACATTGTTGACTGTTGAATTTATAATATTAAGGGTGTTTTACATGTAGAGTACTAGTATTACATTAATACCTACAAGTATGATTATACATTAGTACTGAATAAGATAACAGGTATTTTACAGACAATATTGTGAACAACACCAATATGTTGGAACTATGGTATTTAACAGATGTTGATGTGTCATCTTACACTGGACACTATGATATGCAAATAGCTTACTGGTTTGGTTTGTATTTGTACAGGCGAACGCAAGTCCTGGCCCACTCCTGATTGTGGTCAGTCGTCTTTTAAGACATTCTTTAAATCGTCTTTTAAGTCGTCTTTAAGACGTCTTTTAAGTCGTCTTTTAAGACATATTTTAAGACTTATTTTAAGTCGTCTTTTAAGTCTTATTTTGAGTCGTCTTTTGGGTCGTCTAAGAGAGAGAGAGTCGGATAACCGAGACTACTATTACTACTACTAGTAGTAAAAGCCGTTCCACCGATGCAGCCACTCAGGCGACCTACCATTTACAAACAATACGTCCCATAGCGTTTAATACCGAACGCAGACAATACTTTAGCGTGAAGTGAATAGGTCGCCGCACACACGCCATGGTGTCGTAACTGACAACCGTGACGAAAGTTCTATTGACATAATAGTTTTTATTGTTTGGTGTGATCGTCGACGGCGCTTCGCAGACATAATTTTTAAAAAGGTGCAATTAATTAATAAAAGTGTCGCATTAAAAGTGCAATTTCTGTATACACCATGCAGAGCTAGGGTATATGTGCGCTGCGGAAAATCCGTTGCGTAGAGATTGGCCCAGACTATGTGACATATATTTTTGGCTCCGCTTGTTTTTTATGATTACGCAGATTTCCATCGTAACAATATGCAAATGTACGTGTGACCTCAATTGACACATATATAGCAACCAATGATCAAAAGACTGAGGAAATTGGTTATTTGCGGGCGTCCCGGATTGACTTTGACCGAGGTAAGGTCGTGTTAACTTTTGCCTTGTGAACAGTAATTAAAAATAATGGTAAACAATCATCGAATAGCTTTAGCATATCACTAGATCTTCAATATTTCAGCTTTATAATGATGTGCGTATTATGACTGTGAGAAACTAGCGTTTAAAAGTGCGTTTGCGTTGTTGGCATGCTTTAATCGTTTAATCGTTTAATCGTTTGCGTTGTTGGCATGCTTTAATCGCTGCGCGACCAATTGTTTTCCGCGATTCAAAATCCACGCAGTCGAAGTGTTTGCAACCAACTGCTGTTAGATTTCGCGGGAACAATTAGTTATAGATATATCAGTGTTAATTGCATGATATCAGTAATCAATAAGATAGCTGTTGATAAAATGTGATATTTTCACAATTTAAAGGCTGTATTCATAACTTCCGGGTTGTGTGTTAGCTATAGGCGCAATTTTGAGGGTATGACGTCGTGATATTTCAGCATTTAAATCCATGCCATCTGCACTTTTACAATCATGTGCTGATAATGTGTAATGTATGCAATCAATCAGACGTCTATTATTTATGGTGTCCTTCCTTTATACGTTTGATATAGAAATAAATAAAGAAAATTATAGTTTTGTATATGTGTGCGTGCGTGCGTGCGTGCGTGCGTGCGTGCGTGCGAACCACCTTCAAAGTCGGGTATCGGTAAGCATAAAACTTCGCAAATGCCGTTTTTATCAAACACTGGCTACCGATTTTGAGATTTTCCCTGAAAATGGTTCCTTCGTATTCATTTTAACGATTATCATAATTTCTACTGTATATTTAGTTATGTTTAATGTATTTTAGTGTTATCTTTGAAGAGCTGTTCGATGTGTTCCGCTTGACTTCCTTAAAACAAAGCCGAAAATGCCGTAATTTATGGATGGTCCCTCACAAATCTGGCATCGTATCAAAGCTTTGCGTCTCATTTTTCCATGGTCATCGAATTAACATATATTATGAATGTGTCGAATAAGAAAGCGTGAGGGGCAGGCACTGTTTGTCCAGCTGTGTAAACAAACCCAGCTTGTTGCTACAACGTCATTCAGAAAACTGATTTTATTGGCGCAGCGACGAAGTTATTTAAATAATGTCCATGGACGCATGCGCACTACGCAGTTTCACACACCTGCTGGCCACTGACTGCTGACCCACATAGCGAGTAGAAAAATGGCGTTCGATGTAACTGGTTTGTTGATATCCTGCCCGAAGTGATTGCGACCAGATCAACATTTTGTTAGACGAGTATTTACTAGAGGAAGACCAGCAGGACAGTGAGCGAGACAATATAGTCGTTTTGCGGGGCAGGGGGCGAGGTCGTCAAGCCCGCAAGACGTGTCCGACTGAGCACGAGACCGTCCCCGTTGCTGGGCCGTCCGACTAACAGGATAGTCTTGCTCACTGTCACAGTGTCAGTGAGCGAGACACTAAAGTTGTTTTGCGGGGAAAGGGGGCAGGGTGCGAGGTCGTCAAGCCTGTTAGCCATCCCCCGTCATCTGCACTCTTGCGCATGCCACGAAAGAGAGGACGTGGTCGCTGTCCCAGACGATTAACTGTTTGAGGTGTCGCTGTTTATGTACTTGTTGTTGTTGTCTTGTATTAAATATTCCATTAATTGGCATTGTTAAGAATCTCTTGTGCATTTTTACTATGAAGAGTATCAGATTGAACAAATATTATCATAATTATTTTAAACACCTTTTTCAGTATATATATATATATATATATCAATATATATATATATATAATATATATCAAACCTGGGGCCGAAGTACTCTGTACTCATGTACTCGAGTACATTTTTTAAATACTCGTAGAAATTATGGTCTTGTACTCGTGTTCAATGTACTCAGTTTTCACATGTACTTTACCAGTACATCTGAGTACTTTTTCAATATGATGTGAAAATTATTTAATTTCTTATTTTATCAAATCAATGACAACTACAATAATAATTTCAAAAAGTATGGTAGCAAATTGTATTACCTGCTTATGTATCAAATAAAAACATTTTTATGTTCTTACACGCATCTCAAAGTCCTACGTTTTCTAATACAGGATTATTAAAAACACTTGTTATGTCAATTCTATTGCAATAACCATGGTATTAATTGCAATGTAATAGCCCTTGATTTGTAATAATTGTTATTGTTACATTTGGTAGGTGGTTTCATTTTTACTTGGTATTGATGAGTTTTCACAAATTCACACCATGGATCACTTTTCTATGCACTGAAGCCACAAAGGTTCGCTTCAAAAGGCAGCATCTTTTTATTCTTTTCCCAGTCAGAAACCCCTAGTTCATATCCATGGTTATACTAATTACCAGTCCAGGCCATTAAGCCTTGTGTTTATTTAATTAAGCCAGGAAGTCCAGTAAGCCCATAATGAAAGGGCCATTCATCAGTTAACCAGCCATAAAATGCCTTTGTTGCTCTCACAAGTGACAGTGTTAAGTACTGCTAGCTGAGTCTTCTGAAGAAGAATTTTGGTGACTCAAGTCAGACAGCCTGAACCAGTATTGTCTGGTGCCAATTTGTAGTGTGGTTAAAGTACAAAGGGGATATTGAGCCCTGGACATTGGCAGGTGCTAATCCACCCCCTCAGCAAACATTAGTTGTGGACTTGTGGTCACTGCCAGCCACAACATGCCTAACAGTGTTCATTGATTCATATATCATATATATTTAATGGTTATGTTTCTTTTCTCTTGTTATGCTGTGCTATAAAATGTATTTTGAAAAGTATTTTCAATTTAAATACATTTTAACCCATTTGAATGCATATACCCTGAACATTTCCATTTGAATCCGAATCGCACCTTTGAATGAACAGAGGTTTTTACAGTTCTCATAAAAAAGTCTGATCAACTGCCATTGCATAGTGAACTCTTCCTGAATTATATAAATTAATTCACAGTGTTTAAAAGTGTTTTATATTTAAAATATGTTATTGTTACTATACCGGTTACTATATCATACAAGATGTACTGGTGCTCATACTCGTGGAAATGTACTCATACTTATACTCAGCTTTGAGCAATGTACTCGTACTCATACTCAGGCATCACCAATGTACTCGTACTCATACTCAGGCATCACCAATGTACTCGTACTTTACTCATGAAAATGTACTCGGCCCCAGGTCTGGCTAGCAGTGTACTCTATGGTTCACTTTGTAGTTCCTTTTTATAACAGGTGAAGCTGACTACTTGTACTGCTGCATATCTCCCTAACGGCATGCTGTGAACAGTATATAAACATTACTTCATGTTAAAGTACAGGACATTGTTTCATGAAACAGTGAAATGTGAATATTGATGTGCCGAGCCTACAGTGAACCAGTTTCGACTATTGTTGCATTATGCATGCTGGAAATGGCAAAGCTGTCACAATATATAATAAAGTGTGTTATATTTATGCAATGCCATTGTGTTTTTTCTCCAAACAATTGTTTCACCATGCAAGAATATATTATTCTTTATAATTATACAGTAAACACTACATATTCTATGAATTTGCCAGCTTCACGAATCACTTAATTATACATAGTTAGGCCATTAATACCTGTAATTATGCAAATGTCACATTATAATAAATCGTCATCGACATATATTGTAGTAAAGTCAATTATGTACACCATTTCCCTTAGTCAACTTTCTGACACCACTGTCATGCACTATCCTTTATGGCTGAAATAGGTAATTTATCAACAAATCGGTCGGTGGAGGTTAAATAATCAGGTCACTAAGGTCAATATTATGGTCAACAATTATAGCCTCTATTGACTTTAAAGCATCCCAATCCAGACTTAAATAAAATAAATAGGCCATTAATGAATTAGGTCAAAGGTCAAGATGTAATCAATTAGGTAATTAATTGGTATTAAGGTCAATGTGTAATTAATTCTCCCTTACACCCCTCCCTGATCCCACATGCCATACATAATTATATAAGTAATTAGACCATTTTCAGCATAAATAAGTAGGTCATTGCAAGGTCATCAAGATCACACATTATTAGGTGAACATCTTAGGGTCTTTTTATTTATAAACGAAAAAAGTGGATTAACTTTGCAAATAAAAAAGATATTGAAAAATTCAAAAAAGGTTATAAACTGTATAACATACTTTGTCACAGAAATGATTACAGAAGTTTTTATTTTTTTTGGTAATATACCTGAACATTTAGCTAAGTGTTTCTTCTTTTAGTACTTTAATTGTAAACAAATGTGGTTTAACAATCCTAGAGACAAGGACGTTAAGAGGAGATCAAATTTAAGTTTTTGAGATATTGAATTAGTACAGGAAAATATTGGAGCCAGAGCTGGTAAGAGTTAGGCCTGGTCACCCGCCATTCAAATTAGTTTTGCGATGTTTTAGTCTAGCTGTTCGCCTTAGTTAAAGTTTCTCGGTCAATGTTTCGACAAAATGCAGGACAACAGGTCATTGTACTAGTTCAGACATTGAGAATGACTTTCTTTGGGTGAATATTCAGCAAGTTGCGATTTCGTGCTGTCAACATGGTGACAGAGCCTGCTTGAATCAGAATCACCATATTCCAGTGCCAAGAAAAATTATAAAAATAAAAATTTTACACTACAGCCACACAGTAATTATCTGGTGGCAGAGTGAAATTCATTTTGCTTTATTCTGACAGTGGCCGCCCAAAACCGATTATATAATCAATCAATGATTATGAAAATCAAACCAATCCCAAACACTATCAGAAACTACTCATTATTACAGAGGACAGTAAATGAATAGAACAGATTACAAATCTACAAATTATGTAAATGCTAGCAGAATGAATAATTATGTTTAAAACAAAATTGACAAACATCTCGGAAGGGTGTGTTACACATAGATGAAAACATTTTGGACTCACGATAAGCCAATGGCTTGTTTGTCCCCTTGCCATCTGGGCCTTTGTCTTGGATGATAATCTTGTTAAATCTTGTAAAATTTATCATGGTGCTTTGCGTTAGCACTGAATGTGGGATAGATTGGATGTCTAGTCACATTGGATTTATGTTTCCCACAGCTGGTCAAGTGAACTAGGATGGACAAACAAGTAGCCAACAGTGGCGCGGTCATGACTGCCGCAGTAGAGGATGGATCTAACAGAAAACGTCCAGTGTGTGTCTACATGGATGGATGGTGAGTAGAGCCGTGTGACTATCAGGGATCGTGTACTATAGCAATATTGTGATTGTTTCATAACTATTGGATGTAGATAAGCTTCATATTAAAGCATCACATTTTTTCGCGGGTGGGCCAGATGTATAAACATATCAGGTATTGCATAATTCGGGTAAAAGACACTGTGGTACCACCAACAGGAAAATATTCATTAATTTCTTGAAGAAAATCTACCGCCACATTGATATTTCATCAAATTTACTGTAAACTTTGAGTTTTCAACATCCTAATCACCACCATGTATTCTCCATGGAGAAATAAACCTTGTCCACTGAGAAAGAAAATGAGATAAGGCCTGAATGGTCTGACTTTGGTTTTATTGTCTGGTTACCGTAACTTAGTATTTGTTTTTGATGCAAATTTTCATTATATTGTTCTTGTTCACAATGTTTTAATAACAGAGTAGACAGTGTCTATGCAATAATGCTGACAGCTTAAAAAAATCCATTCCAATTTAAAAAAAAAAAAATTCCAATTCCAACTGACTTTCGAAAATCAATTCTAATTCTGGAATTGGAATTGAAGGTCAATAAAAATTCTGGAATTGGAATTGAGGGTCATTTCAAATTCCAGAATGTCTGTTACTAGTGTACAATTTCATTATGGACATATATGTTATATTTCATTATGGATATATGTTATATTTCAGTTTTGACCTGTTTCACTTCGGACATGCCAATGCCCTGCGTCAGGTAAAATTTTTTTTTTTTTTTATATCATACACGCCATCACTACTAATGCTCTTTGGTGAATAGAATGTGTCTTTTGGGTTCGCAACAAAACTTTTGCTTGCAGTGCTGATACAGGTATCTGGAGAATGTGTTCAAACCTCAACCAAACCAAGGACATTAATAATGTGGATTAATAATAATAATAACCATTGGTTTTATATATATATATATATACCTATATATATATACCTATATATATATACCTATATATATATATATATATACATATATATATATATATATATATATATATATATATAAACATTAGTTGTGGATTTTTTAAAAGTTTTTCTCATAAAAAGTCTTATCAACTGCTGTTGCATAGTCAACTCTTCCTGAATTGTATAAATTAATTCACAATGTTTATTTTTTAAATATGTTATTACTATACAGAATTGCTATAATATCATACAAGATGTACTTGTGGAAATGTACTCGTACTCAGCTTTGAGCAATGTACTTGTACTCAGCCATCACCAATGTACTCATACTCATACTTTACTCATGAAAATGTACTATATATATATATACATATATCGAGAAATAAAATCTATATTATATATATATATATATATATATATATATATATATATATATATATATATATATATATATATATATATAGTACCATATATCCAGAAATAAAATCTGTTCAGAGGCACTTAAAATCAGATCTGGGGTTGAGTACATTTTAAAAAACAAGCACAAATGTAAAAAAACAAGCACAAATCAGCATGAAACATCACGTTGATAAAAAGGCACTTAATAAAGTACAGATTACAGAATAATACTGTTAAATAAGGTAATACTGATAAATAAAATAAAAATACCATGCCAGAAATATACAAAGCTATACACAATTCTGACTGAGATTGATAAATATTAATGTAAAAACTGCCTGGAATGTGCAAATGACATAAATAAAAAATACACTAATGTATAAATACACAAAATACAAACAACATATGGATACAGCTGTACAACAAAATGCTCTAAATAAAATTCACACTTGCTAGTTAGTGTACATCGCACTGTAGAGGAATTAGCGATCAATAATTAAAACTTGTATATAGAAATAATTCAAGCGAAAGAAAAATTTTAACTGTTCTGGCGGGGAGTTGTACTCACTTCATTTTATAGCATAGGTCATGAGGGCGCGCAGCAGCGATATCATTGGTCGTCGGAATTGAGGCTGAAATTCAGATTCAAAAGGTATCTACCAGAAAGTCAAGATTTTTCGCTCACCAGTGCCGATTTTACCGATAAAATAAAAACAAAAATTTTCCCCAAAATCGCAAAAACCGGTAGAAATGTTCTATCGACAGGTAGACCGTTAGAAGAGGTGAAACACCGGTAGTCTACCGGGAAAACCGGTAGACTTGGCAGGTCTGTCCAGGGCTCAATATCCCTTTGTCCTTCTGACAATACTGGTGCAGGCTGTCTGACTTTGAGTCACCAAACTTCTTCAGAAGAAGACTCAGCTAGCAGTACTTAGCACTGTCACTTGTGAGAGCAACAAAGACGTTGTTATGGCTAACTGATGAATGACCCTTTCATTATAGGCTTACTGCACTTCCTGGCTTAATTAAACAAACAAAAGGATTATGGCCTTGACTGGTACCTAGTAACTAACTATGGATATGAACTAGGGGTTTCTGACTGGGAAAAGATTCAAAAGATGCTGCCTTGAAGTGAAGCCTTTGTGGCTTCAATGCATTCAATGTCCAGAAAAGTGATCCACGGTATGAATTTGTGAAAACTTATCAATACCAAGTAAAAAATTAAGCCACATCTACTAAATGTAACAATAATAATTATTACAAATCGTAGGCTATTACATTGCAGTTAATATCATGGTTATTGCAATAGAATTGACATAACAAGTGTTTTTAATGATCCTGTATTAGAAAACATATATAACTCAGCTGAGATGCATACAAGAACATAAACATTTTTTTTTATTCATCTGCAGGTAATACAATTTGGTACCATACTTTTTTTAATTATTGTCATAGTTGTTAATGATTTGATAAAATAAGAAATTAAATAATTTTCACAATATCATATTGAAAAAGTACTCAGATATACTTGTAATGTACTCATCAAATCTGAGTACATTGAACACGAGTACGAATACATGACCATGATTTGTATGAGTACGAGTGTTTAAAAAATGTACTCGAGTGCACAAGTATATGTACATGAGCACCAAGTACTTCAGACCCAGGTCTGCTTAAAATACAACATTGACAAAAATAATTATAAATTCATAATTAATATAATAGTGATGCTTACATCATATAGGTAAGACTTATATGAGTAAATTATATTATACCCAAGTTACTACATATAATAAAGTGATTAGGTATTGATTGTAGCGCTGCTGTGTGGGGCTGCTCCCAAATTTATCTGAAATGTTCAATGTGTTTGGGACATCTTCCAAAGAACCTGTCATTTAAAGTAGAAATAAGGAATTTATATTAAGTTGTATGGGCACCGTTTTTGTGTGGTCGCACTGTATTAAATCATGTTTTTTTTCACTGATTGTGCCCTGCACTGTATGTTTATAGGCGAAACAGTTGGGCGACTACCTGGTGGCCGGGGTGCATTCAGATGGCAAGTTTCTCTTTTATTTCACTGTAGTAATACTTTTGTTCTGTTAACTCCCTCCCTGTGGCTGTGTGGTTAGACACAACGCAGAGAGCCTTCTTTCTAAGTCTTTCTTTCTGGTTTGTGCTTCTCTTGGAATGGTTCAACAGTAGGTTTCTTTAGGGCGTCCTCTTTTCCTTTTTCTAGATGGTTTCCAATATGCCATGTCTGCTTTGGCGTTCTTGTTGGTGGCTTTTAATTTCCAAGAACCTGGCCTAAATACCTCCATGTTTTCAATGTTGTTAACTTGATTGGTTTTTGCATTTGCTCTTTTAATAAGGTTTTTGCATCCCTAAAACACAAAAGTTTAATTATCTAATGGTGACAACAAGGGTGTTTTGATATTTTGTAATGGTCACCATGTTGAACTGATTCTGACCTGTTAAAGAAAATGAGTGCAATATTAATGTTATTAATTGTTGTTATCTGTGTAGCAAAAATATCAGAAAACAAAGCACCGCCGGTCTACACTGAGGACGAAAGATATCAGCTGATATCCGCTATAAAATGGGTAGACGAGGTAAATTGCATTCATTTGTTTTTTTGTGTCTATCCATGCATCCATTTGTTAGTCCAACAGCCTTTTTACCCATCCATTTATCCATTCATCCAACTGTGTATCCATATGATGTCTGTCTGCTTTACAGTTATATTGGCTGTTTGCCTACACTTTTGTTTCTGTTCCTGTCATCCACCATTTATCCATTATTCTGTCTATAATTCAACCAATCTATACATCCATCCATGATTCCATCCAACTATGATTCCATCACACCATCCATCTACCATCTGATCCATCCATCATTCCATTAAATCAGTCAGTGATGCTATCCACCATTCCATCCATCAATCTGTCCATTATTCCGTCAATCTATTCACCATCCATCCGTCAATTTATCCACCATCCATCCATCAATCTATCCACTATTCCATCTGTCAATCTATCCAGGGCATTTTTTATTGAATTTTCACTGGGGGGGCAATGTCTTAAAATGGCACTCCAAATGGTTAAAAAGGGCAGCTTACGCATTATTAATGATTATTTACATAACCCTTAGGAATGTATGAAAGCTTTATATTTATATATATAATTATATATATATATATATAATTATATATATATTATATATATATATATAATATATATATATAATATATATAATTATATATATATATATATAATTATATATATATATATATAATTATATATATATATAAAGCTTTCATGGAGTGCCCTTTTATGTGTGTGTGTGTATATATATATATATATATATATATATATATATATATATATATATATATATATCAGTATCTTTTTATCCATATGGTTGCACACTGACGACTGCATCTCGGTATAAAATTAATGTTACACATATATCCCAGAAACATTTTTTTATTACAAACTGATGCAGTAGTTAGAGAACACGTCTCTAGCAACTTGCAAGTCAGTACGTTTGACAGTCATCTCAATTTTACTAGACGAGCCCCGTTTCGCGGGTGAATTTCCTAACGAATTCACGCTGCCCGTAGATGTCCAAATCTGGAGCCCCCATCTTCTGGTCTTCTCCGGGAATTTGACGAGAGCGGGTCGAGGGTCAAAGTAGGCGGTGCCCACAATATTCAGTGCCACAATGAGGCGGGTGTTTCTCGTGTCCTCACCCATGCTGGTGCGGTGATTGTCGACAACGAGGTTGTGGTGGTTCACAATCCTTTCGGTCTGCATAGAGTTTGGACTCATGCAAGCCAGAGATGCCAACACCTTCTGAACTAAACCTGTGGTGACTGTCAGAAGTTGCCGCAATCTGACAGTCATCTTACAACCGAGATCACAGCCATCAGGCAGAAACGGCACATTCATCATGTTCTCACATTGCTCGGCTGCCCCGTCTGCAAAGTCAGAAGCTTCGTCTGGAAAAAGACGCCTGACGACACGCACGCCATGTTCAACGAATGATCCCAGGTTGCGTGATATCACCAACCTCTTCATGTCTTTGATGACGTCCTCCTGCTCCGGGTGGATGCGTTCAGAGAGGTATTCGTGGGATGCTTGCACGACCTCCAGCCTGATTGCTTGTGCATTACGGCGGTTCGTACAAACGAACTGATGGTTGGACTTTCGCTGTGCTAGGTCCTCACTGGTGCTATCGGTTGGGCTACTCTCTTTCTCCTCTCTTCTTCCCGGGAATGGTCCATCCCTCATCAATCACAACTTCTTGACGGCAGCGCCAGTCACAGTGAGAAGATCGCTGATGAACAAATCACTCCTTTGCAACTTCTTCTGGAGTGTTTCAAATATCTCCAGGATGTCGCCCGTCAGTGAGGTGATCCACTTCTGTTGGTGGTTCCAGATTCTCAGAAACCCTTTGGCTTCAGCCTTCTCCTTTCTATCGCTGGTACTTTCTGGTGGTTGCATCTGTTCCCATACCTTAATGCAGGCTGGTAGGTTATTCAGCACAGCATCCACCAGCTGCAGCTCGAGCTGGGCAAACCTGACATCGTGGTGCCGGGGGAACTGTTTGACATTCCTGGCTTGCGCTGACAACATCTTCATCCTTCTTGGCGTCCGGAAGAATCGTACGAGCCACAGTAGATTAGACTTCCAGATGCCCAACTCCGGTACGGTGCTGACGACCGACTCAATGGCTAAGTCCGACTGGTGAGCAGCACACCAGAAAGTTGCCAGACCTCTCTGCACTTGGTCAGCAAGCAAACGCCATAACCCACCATGTCTGCCAGTGTTTGCCGATTCGCCGTCAGTGGTGACACCGACGAGCTTCGTGTCTTTACCTCCGGTCAGATCCAAAGTTTTGTTCACCGCTTCCAGTAATCCAAGGGCGCCGTTCTTCTCTGGCGAATGCATGACAACGAACACACTCGTTACGCTACTATCACTATTAGCCATCCGTCCACTTACAAACTTGTGGTCCAACATTTGCCTGTCACAGCTGCCATCAATCTGCACACGTGCATCGGTTGAACATTTGAGACATACGCACTTTCTCTAGTTCGTATATGACATCCAGCATCTGCTTGTAGTAGTTCGGATCCCTGTAGTGTAGATCGCTAGACGCGGGCGTGAATGGAACAAATTCCACATCTGCGCCATTTTGTCGCATAGTGGCCAACAGATGGTTCGACGCCAAACAAGCCAGAGATCGTATCGGCCACGATCGGGTGGAGACCGTTTCGATTAGACAGTCGTTATATACGTCGACGCCCATTTGCAGAAACATCGCAAAAACAGTCTTATTGTAAGCAGTGAGTGCGCGTAGCCATGGATGCGACGTTGTGCACTCTTCCTAGGCTTCGTCCATCTTCTTCCTGCTTGTAGCTGCCATGTGCGGTTCAGAGGTCATATGGTCAATGAAATTTTTCAGCTTATCACTACAGTCCGTCCTGACGCCTCTTGCGATTGGCATAGTGCCATTTTTAGAACTTTTCTTTGCCATCTCTTCATACTCCTGACATGTTGTGCATAGAATGTGAGCCCTTGTTCGGCCACATTTCTTTGCCGAATATGAGCGAAGCTCGGGGAATTTGTTGACAACATCTGCAATAGTTAACGGAATTCCTTTGTACATCGGTGTGCGGGAACTTGACGGTCTCTGGTGTGAAGTTGCGTTGTCGGTTTCCAAGTGTCTGGGTAAGGTGGTGATCTTTGTCGCCAGGAGTGTGGTCAGGTGTGATGGCAGTGGACGGATCATGGCTGCTTGATGAACTGGTTATCGGGCGAGAACACGACGAAGGCAGTATCTCTATGACTGGTGGTACACTTTATCTTTGGGAATGTCATCAGATGTGATGGTAGCGGACGGATCATAGTTCCCTGGCGGCATTGTGGGTATTTCTGGCAATGAGTCATTGAGGCTGCGTCAAAAAATTGTGTCTAGGAGTTGACATTTTGCGGCAGATTTCTGTAGCTCTTGTCTTCGTTTTGCATTTCTGTCTCTCTTAGGCATGACTGGCAGGATATCGACCTGGACAAACTAAATGGTTAAATGTAGTAACTAACTCAGGAAAAGCATGTTTATTTGAAACACTTGTATAGTGGAATTACAATCCGAGCAGCGACATGCTCTAGACTCTAGACATAAATATACTGAAGATATAGGCTTAAGGCAGAAAAGAGAGTAATACAAAACATGCATACCACGTCTATCAATGAATTGGTTGGCTAAGTACATAACAAATCAAAATATAAAAAATACGTACTTCCAAAACTGACATGTGCAAATGTTGATTACATTTTATGTTAATATGTGCACCACCAACTTTTGAGTAACAATTTTCCAAAGTTGATGTCCCTGCTGACCGCCAACTTTCCATCTCACATGTAGAACACTATCAACTACTCATACATTTTAAAGTTTATTTGTTTAGTATGTATACAATATGCTTATTTGAGTTACCATGCTTAAAATTTCGATTTCTCAAAGATGCAGAGAATGAATTGGCTAGGTTACTGCCTCAATCAAAATCTACCCTGACAGGTTTATGGCTGTTATGATGTTTGTATCATCTTACCTACAAGAGGGATCATTATTAAAATGTTATTATTTTGTGATATTTGTTAAACGTTTCCAATTGCTTTCGTTGGACACTACACACACTTTGCCAGGTTTATTTATTATTTGAACAAAAAACAGCCGACTGACAGGTTGTTGATACATCGTTAATCCCCGCCCGCTCGCTCTCGACCAGTGGTAATAGCGAATGGGCGAGGTTTAGTCTCGCCTGTGCTATACCGGGTACGTTTCGCAATTTCGCGGCCAGGACACCGGTTTGTGTTAACAGCTATTTCAACATCATTGACACTGTAAAGAACTGGATTGCACGCGGCTCAATCGTGTAAAATGTGATGACACGTCTTGTTGAATTATACACAATTGAAACAAACAGTAACATGCAGGTACACATATTTACATATACATAATCATTAGCTATTCTAGAACCGGAACACTGACGTCATAAGTAAACACTTCTATGGCTATGGTATGGCTATGCCAAAGCACGTTTTCAGTTCTGAACCGTACGAAGAAGCCATTCGGCAATACGTCACTGTTATTGCTATGATGCTATTACATTCCCATATCAATAAATTGATCTTTTGTAGACATATTGCCCTTTTTTAACTTTGGAACTTTTTTGATTTTGCCACCAATGAAAATTAACTAAAACACACTAACAAAAAGAATACAAATTAAGACCTACATTAATACAAGGGGCTGGTTAAGGAGAATGGGGGCACGCATTGGGGGGGCAAGTTGGTTTGACTGGGGGGGCAAATGAAAGGGCTGGGGGGGCATTGCCCCCCCCACTTTGTATGTTAAAAAACGCCCTGAATCTATCCACCATTCCATCCGTCAATCTATCCTTTATTCCATCTGTCAATCTATCCATCATTCCATCCAACCATCTAATATTTCATCTATCCAACCCATTATTCCTTCTGTCAATCTAATCACCATTGTAGTTTATGGCATAAAACTAAATTAAATTCTTGTTGAAATTGTCAATCATAATTCAGATTATTCATGTCTAAGGAAACATGAGGACTCGTGTCAAGTAGCACCAGAACCCCAAGAAATAATGAGAACACATGGGTGCTGGCATGTATTATACAGCAGGTTCAAACAGTCGGAAACATAATTTTATTGCGGTCATTATGAAATACCCGAAATAAAATCATGTGTCACTTACGATGCAGCAGGTTGATTGGTGGTTTTCCTACAGTTCCATGTGTGTTCCCCATGCTTCAGATTGTGAAGGACGCCCCATTCAAACTCACCCCAGAGTTCCTGCAAAAACACAACTGTGATTTCTGTGTTCATGGAGGTAAGTTTGTGTATTTAAAGCGTCAAAATAATTTAATGATTTCACCAAACCTAAATAAAAAATTTGTACAAACGAGCTAGCCATCCTCGCCAGCCAGGGATGGTAGTAGTACTACAGTACCCTTGGCAGGTTGACCTGTTGAAACATGGATTTGTCAGTTTATCTATCCATGTGTGGGTTAGGAATCACGGACAGTTGCTCACCGGACAGTTGCTCACCAAGGAAATGAAAAAGTGGACAGTTGTTCACCAAGGAAATGAAAAAGTGGACAGTTGCTCACCAAGGAAATGAAAAATTGGACAGTTGCTCACCAAGGAAATGAAAAAGTGGACAGTTGCTCAACCTGTGTTAATGTTATTTGATGTACAAAAAATGAACAAATTGAAATTGCGGAAGCAAGGTTTATTGAGGGAACTAGCATAAAAATATAATTTCCCTTGCCCTGCAAAATGACAAATAAAATAAGTGACAGTATAAACAACTTAATTAAACGATCCTTCCATTTCTGTTACTATTAAAACGACCACCAAGAGGCGCCAAATTTCTCCTCATATATCTACATATATATCCTGTGGTAAATAATATATATCCTGTGGCATAATTTAAAAAGGACACTTCCAGTTCCATGACGATCAACATTTAAAAACACAAACATATCAGCTTCACAGAAAGTCTGTTTGGTGTCGCGGTAATTGGCATTGCCACTACAACTGTCATTAATTAATTTTAGCATTATGTAATGGGTAAGCTCTACGTTTGGTCCGATATGATTTATTATAATTTTCTATATTTATTATCATTATATTGTTTAAAGCCTGAAGTTTTTTTATTTTGATTGTTATAATATATATCATTGATTAAAAGTTTTACACCAAAATGAAGCCGGTGAGTCAGCTGAATCCAACAGCCAACCACCAGTATCCAAACGAAGCCATTCCTACCATTGGCAGACAGGTCGCACAAGATCATTTTGTCAGTTTAGGGAAACTATTACATTCGCTTAAATTTCCAGATCGTAGCAATAATTTCTAATTCTACTACAATGCTAAACGGATTTTCTGTGAAGCTCATATGTTGCGTTTTAAAATTAAATTAGAATTTTCATACGGGTGAGCAACTGTCTGCTTTTTCATTTCCTTCGTGAGCAACTGTCCAGTGAGCATTTGCCCGGTTAGCAACTGTCCGGTGAACAACTGTCCGAACACCACAAACACATAGTATACTACATACTAGCAATGCATACACAGTACACATATTACACAGTACATATTACTACTACATAATACACACAGAATACAGATGCACATTTTTTGCATGAATGCAGCCTTTTGCATGGATCTAATGGCCCCATAAGTTCATTTGGCTTGAAGTAGCCAGCCCCAAATGTTTTCATTAGACATATTTGCAGAGGCAATCAAGCCATGATTAACCATCAACTTATCACCCTTTGACCCTACCAGTGAACATTCTATTGTCAAAGCCTTCCCTCCAAATCTTGCCTGCCTGAATGACCTGCCCAGTGCCCACCCCAGTTGGTACTTGCATGGTACTTTCCAATTATGTTAATTAGTGTGTCCATACTTTGCTCTGGCAGAGACGACAACCAGCAAAGACAGGGAGTAGCCCTGATTATCCAGAAGGAGAAAGGCACTCTTCTTGAATGGAAACCAATAATAAACGACTTCTTTATGCTAGATTTAACTCCAGATTGATTAAACTCTCAGTGGTAACCTGTTACACACCTACAGAGGAAGCAGAAATAGAGGAAAAAGACAACTTCTATGACAGTCTCCAGACATCCCCAAACATGACGTACTAGTGGTTCTTGGGGATTTCATCGCACAAGTTGGGAGCGACAACACTGACAGGGAAAGGATCATGGGCAAACACGGAACAAATATACGATGACTGATAATGCCAGCAGACTGTGTGACATGTGGGGAGAATGACCTCGTGATTGGAGGGACACTCTTCCAACATGAGACAATGCATAAGCTGAGATAGAGATCCCCAGACAGCAGAACTGAGAGTCAAATAGATCACATCCTTGTAAATGGAAAATAGAGACGCAAGACGTCAAAACAAGGAGACTAGCTGATGTTGGCATCGACCACAGCCTGTTGATAGGGAAACCTGCACTGAAACTGAGAAAGGCAAAGACAGGAAAGAAGAAGAAACAGTGTTTTGATACTGCCAAGCTACAAAACCCAGAAACCAACCAACAGTTCACATTTGCTCTGAAGAACAGTTTTGGTATTCTGCAGGAGGAAACAGAGATGACTATACACAGTTTCAACATGGCCATGGAGCTAGCAGGGAAAGCAGTGCTAGGCTACAGGAGAGCAAAGAAAGAGCAGTGGATTTCCACATCAACTTGGGACAAAATAGACCAAAGGAAAGGAGCGAAGAAAAAGCTGCTCACCACAAAGTCGCCAAGACTCAAAGAAAGACATTCAAGAGAATACTCACAAAAAGACAAAGAAGTAAAAAGGAGTACCAGAGCAGACAAACGCACTTACATTGAAAACCTCGCAGAAGACGTAGAAGAAGCAGCAAGAAGAAAGGATATGAAATCGCTCTCGTGAAAAAGCTGCTCACCACAAAGTCACCAAAACTCAAAGAAAGACATTCAAGAGAATACTCACAAAAAGACAAAGAAGTAAAAAGGAGTACCAGAGCAGACAAACGCACTTACATTGAAAACCTCGCAGAAGACGTAGAAGAAGCAGCAAGAAGAAAGGATATGAAGTCGCTCTGCCAAATAACCAAGCAGCTGAAAGGAGACACAGTACCAAACCAGAATCTCCCACTGAAAGACGCAGATGGAAAGATCATCACAGTCGAGAAAGAAAAGATAGAGAGGTGGAAGGAGCATTTCTAACTGGTTCTCAATCGTGCAGATCCACCCAGACTTGCAGACATCCCGGTGGCAGCAGATGACCTTGAAATCGACCTCGACCAAACCACAGTAGCAGAAGTCAGAGAAGCCATTAGTTCCAGATGATAAATTTCAGGAGGCTAAATCTTACTATTTAGGACCGTTAATTGTAACTCCAGAAATGGTTGCTAAGAAAATAAAGGCAATGAAAGATAATAAATCACCAGGAGTGGACGGAATTCCTCCAAAACTACTAATGCAAACAGTAGAACAAATCAGTATACCACTTGCAAGGGTGTTCAACTTGTCATTAAAAGAAGGAGTTGTTCTTTTTGAATGGAAAGAAGCAAACATCATACCATTATTTAAAAAGGGTTTGAGAAATAAGTCAGAGAATTACAGACCAGTGAGTTTAACGTCAGTGATTTGTAAATTATTAGAAAGGTTAATTAAATACCATATGGTGGATTTCCTTGTTAGGCATAAATTATTAAATTCATCTCAACATGGATTCCTAAAAGCGAGGTTATGCTTAACAAATATGTTATGTTTTTTGGAAGAAATCACTAAGTGGATAGACGTGGGATCACCAGTAGATATCACCTACTTAGGTTTTCAGAAAGTGCCACATCAAAGATTACATCACATAATTGACTGGATAGAATAATGGCTGACTGACAGAAGACAGCATGTTGTAGTAGATGGAGAAGTTTCAAACTGGAAATTAGTTTTGAGTGGGGTACCATAAGGATCAGTATTAGGACCTTTATTATTCTTAATATATATCAATGACTTGGATGACAATATAACAAGTAATGTACTAAAATTTGCAGATGACACAAAAGTGTTTAGAAAGGTTAACACTGATGGTGATAAAAAACATTTACAAAACGATCTAGACAGATTAGTGAAATGGTCTGAGAAGATAGGTGTTGTTAAATTTTGGGAAATGTAAATGCCTACATACAGGACATGATAACTTGGATGTAAACTATAAAATGGGAGATACTGTTCTGGGTACTTCTGTAAAAGAAAAGGACTTAGGAGTTACAATAAGTGCTGATATGAAACTTTCAGAGCAGTGTGGTATTGCAGTTTCAAAGGGTAATCAAATTCTTCGTTGATTAGGAGAAACATAACATACAAGGAAAAAAGTAATTATACCCCGTGAATGCATACAGAGGAGAAGAGCAACTAAAATTTTTCCAGAACTGAGAAACTTTAGTTATGAAGAACGCCTGAAAGAATGTGGTTCAGCAACTCTAAAGACAAGGAGGTTAAGAGGAGATCAGATTGATGTTTTTAAGATATTGAATGGGTATGAAAATATTTATAGAAATATGTTTTTCTCACTCAAGAAAGATAGCAGAACTAGAGGACATGAGGTAAAATTAATAAAGGATCAATATAGATTGGATATCAGGAAGTACTTGTTCTCACAGAGGACAATAAATGAATGGAACAAATTGTCTATGGATTGTATAACTGCTAACAGTGTGAATATATTTAAAAACAAGGTTGACACATATCTCAGGAGGGCAGGTTACACATAGATGAAGACTGTTGGACTCTCGATAAGCCAATGGCTTCCTTGTCCACTTGCCATCTGGGCCTTTGGCATGGATGGCAAATCCTGTTAAGTCTTGTTAAAAGCCATTAAAGCCCCGAAGAATGGAAAAACACCAGGAAGTAACAATGTCTGTGCAGAAATGCTGAAAGCAGATGAACAAGAGACACCCAGAATCCTATGCCAGATCTTCCAGAGAATATGGGATGAAGAAGACACACCAGATGATTGGAAGACAGGCACAATTATCAAGCTACCAAAGAAGGGTGACTTGGGGAACTGTAACAACTGGTGGGGCGTAACCTTGTTATCAATGACATGCAAGATTTTCAGCCCCATAATCCTGAAGAGAATATCAGCAGCTACTGATACAATCCTCTGCCAGGAACAAGTCGGGTTCAGAAGAGGCAAGTCGTGCATCAGCCACACTTTCACGTTACAGTAGGTTTTGGAACAAAGCGTGGAATGGAACAGTACGATCTACATTGCCTTCATTGACTTTGAAAATGCCTTTGACAGCCTTCACTATGAGATCCCACAGAAGATGGTAAATGTGATCAAGATACTTTACACAGACATCCAGTGTCAAGTCGCCTGTAACAGTCACATGTCAGACAGCTTTAGCGTAAAATCTGGAGTAAAACAAGGATGCATTCTCTCACCATTTCTTTTCACCCTTGCCATTGACTGGCTGTTGATAGAAATCACCAAAGATGGAAACAGAGGCATCAGATGGACACTAACCTCAATCTAGGAAGACCTGGGCTATGCAGATGACATCGGACTGCTGTCTAGCAGGCACAAGGACATGCAAGAAAAGTTGGACAAACTCACAACAACAGCACCACAGATTGGGTTAAAGCTCAACACAGCAAAAACCAAACTGATGAGGATCAACTACAAGACAGATAACCCCATCGCCATAAACAACATAAACAACAGTGATGCTTTGGAAGAGGTTCAGGACTTTGCATACATGGGAAGCAAAATCACAACAGATGGAGACTCTGCAAAAGATGCCATGGCTAGGATCAGAAAGGCAAGCAAGACCTTCGCTATGCTGAAGCCCATCTGGAAATCCAAGCAACTGAGATTGGGAACAAAACTGAGACAACAATAGTAATGTTCTCAGTGTACTTCTCTACGGCTCCGAGTGCTGGAAACTGACAGCCAAGCTAGCACACAAGCTTGAGACCCTCCAAAACAAGTGTCTATGGAAGATCCTAGGGGTATTTTGGCCCAACATCATCACTAATGAAGAGCTGCTCCGCAAAACAGACGCGACATCCCTGGACACACAGATAAAGAGGAGAAGATGGAGATGGCTTGTTGTCACCTGGCACTGGACAGCAGATGGTAAAAGGAGACGTAGTCGCACAAAAGAAACATGGAGACGAACAGTGGAGAAGGAGATGAAAGAATGCGGCCTGACATGGGACAGCATCACCAAATGGGCTGCAGACCGACAGCAGTGGTGCTCTCTTGTTGATGCCTTATGTGCCACCTGGCACAAAGACAACTAAGTAATTAAGTAAGTAAGTAATTAGTGTCTTCTGTTTAGTGTCTACAATTTCCCCAGTACTGATTCATTCACAGTTGTACTAATTCACACATGTCTGAACCTGATCTGTCTCAGGCTAGTGACTGCAGACCTGCTGGAGATGACACTGGGTGTCAGTACCAGTGGGTGACATGGAATTGAAATATCAATTAATACCAAGTTTACTACCCTTACTGGTAATATCAATTAATTAAACTAAGTTAACTTTGTTGACCAACCAAACAGCTTGAATAATATGTTGTTCCTGAACAGCAACATGAGAAAGAAGTAGTAGTAGCTAGTACTAGCTAGACACTACTAGACAACAACTGACATTAGTATTTCAGTAGACAGCAGACTGGTAGACATTATACAATGTTCAGATATTAATGTTTTTTTAATGTTATTTAATAAAAAAATACGTATATATTACAGTTTATTTGTGTTTAATTTTTATCATAAGATAGGTTTATCTTTTCTTAATTTAGTGGGCATGTGAGCTGTGGGCTTACCCGTCTGTGGCACGTGGGCTGGGCCAGGGCTTGAAACATCCGGGCATTGCATGGGCCTAAATTCAAATTTGTTGGCCTGGGCCAGGCTGGGTTTGACAAATTTTTACAGGGCAGGGTCGGGCCTGGATTTTAACTGCTGGCTGGGCTTGGGCTTAAATTATAGGCCCGTGCAGGCACTAGTGTGGATGTATGCTGAATCATTTGTACTTTGTCCCACTTCCTGTCTTGGTCGATGCATTTCTTGGAACTAGACGTGCTCGCTCCCTACCTTCAAAATGCATTGCCAGGAAATGCCTTTTGCATTACCCAATCGACCAGCAGCGACAGCTCCACAGCCAATTAAAGTTAAGTTCCCGTATGCCAGCCTCATAAATTCGAGCTCACAATCCCATTGGTCAACACAGTAACTGAAAATCAGTATTTCAACAGGTCAGTCTGCCAGGGTTACTGATGGCGGTGAAGATAGGGCAACTCTTAGTCTCTATTAAATAGGTTTGATTTTTTGCTATGTGATTCTGAAACGAGATGGGAAAAAATGTAATTGCACAAGCAGCTTTAAAGTCTTCCTAGGCAGCAAATATATTTAATTCTACTAGTCATATATGGAAATAATAGACAAAGTTAGTTGAACTATTAAGATACTTTTCATAGTATTCACATGCAGACAGGACACGATGTATGTGACTGCTACCATAGACTGGCATTGTTGTCCTCATGGTGTTGGTGTTCATTATGTATGTCTTTGTGTCCCCAGATGATATCAGTGTCAACTCAGAAGGCAACTTCTCATACCAGGCCATCTCAGATGCAGGATTTTACAGGTAAAATATGTGAGAAGATAAAAATAACGGCTGGGAAAAAAAATTGTAGGTTTGCAACAGAATTGCAAAAGCTACCATATATCTTTTTTTTACCCCTAGGTCCATTGCGGGGTGGGGGCCACATCGCATAGTCTGTTCCACCTTCTTAACTAACACTTGGTGTGGGGTAAGTTGAGCCACAGTGTAACGTAAGTTGCGTAAATGCTTTATTTGTATAAGTGTTAGTTAAGAAGTTTGCTGCACAATCTCCATCCATCGCGATCTTCTGCCATGCTTTCCCCCAATCTCACCTGTTCATCTCTTTCAAGTTTTCTCTTATCTCTGTCCCTCCATCTTAATTTCCGGTCTTCTCCTTTGACCGTCCTCTTCTGTTTTCCCTGCTCTCTTTGTCAGTCTTTCCTCACTCACTCTTAATATCCCCATCATCCTTCTGTCTTCTCTTTTATATTCTGTCTTCTCATATATATATATATATATATATATATATATATATATATATATATATATATATATATATATATATATATATATATGGTCGTGATATGACTAAACACACTAGACAACATAGAGGATGCAAATTTAATTAGTTTTTAATTTGTGTGTAACTAACTGGCTACAGCTCTGTGCACACGCACACACACATGCATGCGCACACACACATGCATGCACACAATTAGTATGCACATATTAACATAGTACTAACACAAAACTTTGTTGCAGAATTTGTGTTACTTTATTAAAATGTTGAGGGAGCAGGATTCATCAAGTCTGATCACACACGGTATTGGACTGCCCTGAGCTCCTCACAAGGCCGTTCCACTGTATTTATGAAAACACATTATATTTTAGGGTCATTCCACGAACTAAGGGTGTCTCCACTACAGCTCTAGTTGGCAGGTGAGCAATAGGACGAGTTTCTTTCTAGCTACCTTTCATGACAATAGTTCTTTTTGTAAGTAATGTCGGACTCTCAATCGAGAGATTCCAGGTTCGAATCCTCTTGCTGCCATTTTCAAAGCTTTGGCAATTTCTTTCACCCCACATTGCCACAGTTCACTCAGCTGAGTACTTGACTGTAGACAGTGCTTTGAACAGTCCCAAAAAATTCTGTATTTTTATGAAATATAAAATGCATGTTACTGCTTGGCTTCGCCTGATGTTCCTTATGTCCAGAATGCTGCTGGCCACGAGAGCACACCACGAAACTGAGGAGTTCAAAGTGTTAGACAAAGCTTGCATGCAGAACATCGCCCAGGTAGGTTCTCTCACCACCAGGTGCAGTGCTCAAAGTAGTGATCCTACACAGAAATGTCACTGATTTTTAAATCCTGCAACTAAATATTAATTCGTGCCGCAATAACGAAAGCTGTTTTTGAGTTCTTAGTTTATTTATTTAAGAAATGGAAATGCTCCTCACAATTGAAAGATTCCTCCTCAATTCAGTCTTTTCAGCCGTCAAACCTATCTAGTATCCACTACGACACGCTAGCGCATTTAAGCAAATTTGTTATTTAGTTTTGATGAAATCATTGGATATACAATTAAATTATTTTTGACCACATCCGCATTCACAATTCTGTGGTTCAGCTATATATGCTATGACATAAGGCAACTTACCTGATGCAACTATCAAAGTAATTTCTTTCAATGATTTTAATGAAAGTTTGCATATAACTTATAACGCACTTATAACACACAGCAGATTTCAACAAGCCTTATTTGAGATGCGCTAAATGAATTAACGAGGGAGATTTAAGTGTATGACATACATTTGGAGTTTTGTTTTTCTGAGAATGACCAGAGAAGAACCTGTTGTATCATTGCAGGGCCAAGCTGCCAGGAGTCCTGCTACAGGGATATCACAGTTCTTTCCCAGCACAAAGCGCATAGCTGAGTTTTCCACCGGCCAACAACCAAAGCCAGGAGACCGAGTCATCTACGTCACCGGGGCATTCGATTTGTTTCATGTAGGACACCTGAAGTTCCTCGAAAAGGCCTTAGATGAGGGCGATTACCTCTTGGTCGGCATCCACACAGACCCGGTGAGGATTCAAGTTGCTACTAAAAGCCGCTGCACAGTACATGACTCATTAAGATGTGATAGTCTGCGATAGTATAGTTGTAATGATAGCTGTTTTCTTGGAGTGGACATTGCACGACGATTGCTACGCACACTTACAACTGAACTGCCAATGACTCGCCGTAATTTTGGTGTTGCGAACTGCATGTACATGCGCCCTCTTGTGGTTACTTTTGGTCATGATTGTGTAAACCAACCATTGGTCAAAATGTGGCGACAAACCAATTGGTCAAGACGGCGACAAATCAAAATGGAGAATGTTGTTAAAATAATAAATTAATACAAAATAAATAATAAAATGAATAAACTGTCACTTTGTTGCCGCTTTTATAGGCTTCCTTTTGCCTTTGAAGTGTCCATTTACCATAAAATATGCCACTATTTTTTACAATTTATTAACAGAGGATTAGAAATTATACATATCTGTGAATTGCTTAAAATCAATTGGTATCGTATATAACTGAAATAATGAATAATACAACATACAGATGTATAACTCCACAGAAATATGCCAAATCACTGAGCACAGGGTTTCATGTAGCCTCAATTACTTGTCATGCTGTTAATGGCCAATGGAACCCTGACAATAGAGTTGTGTTGTAAATACAGTGCACACTGGTGATTGTTGAGTCTCATTGAGTCAGCAATCTGGAGTTGTAGTGGCGGTTTCCATGCACACTGATGACTCGACTCTCTGCAACTGTTGCATTGAGCAAAAACGTCAAACCAATCACCAGTGTACGCCAGACTGCGTAACCTCCCCATGGTCACAAGATATTGAAAAGATGTATTTTTAACCATTTCTTCCAAATAGTACTCACAGAGATGGGGTATGTGTATTGCAATGCTTAATATTTTTGTATTGATCTGTCTTTTGATTCGAAAATACACGTGATTTTTACATCTGTAGCTTAATGTGAACAGTAGTAATGGATTACACACGTTTGAATCACAAATTTTAAGATTAAGAGATTAATTAAATATTGAATAGTTATGAAGATATTGATAAAATATTTTCTTAAAGTAGAAGTTGATAGTAGAACTAGATGGCACAAAGTAGCGTTAGTAAAATAACAGTGTAGATTGGATATGAGAACCAGAGAAAGTACTCATTCTCCTAGGAGATGATAAATAACAGTGTATATTGGATATGAGAACCAGAGAAAGTACACATTCTCCTAGAGGATGATAAATAAATGGAACAAATTATCTATATATTGTAGTGTGGATATGTTAAAAAATTTATTGGCAGATGTCTGATAAAGGCAGGTTAACATAAATAAAACATTTAGGACTCTCGATAAGTCAATTGTTCACTTGCCATCTGGAACTTATAACTTTGAGTGGGAATTTGTTAAAAATCTTGAATATACAGTAGATGGCATAAATAAATAACATTGTTATGTCTAAGGTCATTGAGCAAGGGTTGACATTGAGAAAGTAGGTTTTACTTCTACACTGTTGTCTCTTGGTGCCAAAACTGTTTGTGACTCGGTGCCACCCAAATATGACCCTCCAAATACCACCCCTTCTATTTCTTTCAGGTGGCCAACAAATACAAAGGGGAGAACTACCCAATCATGAATATGCATGAACGAGTGCTCACTGTACTTAGTTTAAAGGTGAGTGTTAAATGTACGTAGTACCAAGGTGTGTGTTCACTGTACTCGATATCAAGGTGAATGTGCATCATACTCAAGTAATTGCCCAGTATCCTCACTAGTGACGTCATTCCCTGTGTTGTCTCCAGTGTGATATCCGTCACACTATGTCATACAAAACCTGCCGTATGTCACACAGTGCAACAATAACTGAAGAGCTTCCAAAACATGATAAATCCATTTTTGTTATTTTGTGAAAAGTGGCAATTTCGGCTGCGTAAAAATGGTATTAAAAATATTCAGTTGACATGTTTTGTGTAGCTAGTGAAGATTATCTATTCATAAAATCAAAATCTAGAACTTTAATTTCACCTAAAAATGTTGATTATTTAATAAAATTGTATCAAAACACAATATATCCATGATATTGTATCCATTTGATTTTTGTGATCGCCAATAAATGAAGCAGGTTTGACCCTATGCCACCTTGTCTGGAAACTAATACAATTTGTTACCCTCCCATCTCCATTCGATTTTTATCACTCATCTCATTTCACAAAAAATCTAAAAGAACCTATCTACTATCGACTATGACATGCTAGCTTGTTTGTATAAAACATTTTATTTAGTAATTAATCATCAGACAAACTACTAAATTATTTTTTACCAGATCCGGTAAAAATTTTTGAAATAAAAGACAATGGTCCGGCCTCATATACAAAGCTATTTCACAAGTAACATGATCTAATGGTCCGACCTCATATACAACTAACGGTCAAAGTAACTTCTTTCGATGATTTTAATAAAAGTATGCGCTCTTTTATTAAAACAACAGTTTTTGTGTGATATTATTATACGCACGCACAATGGGCTAAATGAATTGAAGACAGTTTTAACAGAGGTACAAGACTTGCACCATTATCTAGTATAGATGTTAGCAACAATTGTACTCAAAGTCTGTTCACGTGGTTTGTTGCAGTACGTCGACGAAGTGTTGATCGGCGCCCCATATATTGTCACGGAGGACCTCATGAACTACTACAACATTCACCTGGTGGTGCATGGCAGCACACCAGTTACACCAAATCCAGATGGTTCTGATCCATTTGCGGTAAGGAATAGTTTGCAGGTTCACCACAAGGCAGAAGTTTAGGATCATTTAATTATTTACGTAAAAACAAACCATGGAAAAACGACCCACACCTCCTGCACGCACACCATACACATCAGATATGACACCCTCGTGCCGTACGGCGTAATGCTAGTGGTGACCAAGCTAAATCTATGAATAACGCCACTCTAGACGCACTGATGCTGAACCGATGTTCAAAACCTCTTGCTGCTTTTTGAAACTATGGCAATTTCGTTCACCCCATATTGTCTCAGTTTACTCAGCTGAGTAATTGGCTATAGACAGTGGTAGATATGTGAACAATAACTGCAGCATGGCTGAATGCTTCCCAGAGAAATTTAGATGGTGTTGGAGCATGTATGCCAGGGGGTGAAGCGTAAAGTGCTTTGAACAGTCCCAAGCACTGGATGCCACGCTATGTAAGAACGTACGTTATGTGGCATTTTCAATCTAATAATTCCAGATTTGTATGTTTGATTGTGTGGACACAAACTTTGGCAATTTCATTCACCCCATGTTGCCTTTGTTCTCACCGCTGTATATATAATATATCTATATATATATGTACCTGGCAATAGACAGTGATATATGTGGGAATGAACAGTTTTTGTGTGATAATCATAGTGACTGTAGCTGAATGCTTCCCAGAGGAGTCAATTTGGAATGAACTGGTCTCTGCCAGGGTGAAGTGTAAAGCGCTTTCAGCAGGATGGTGCACAATATAAGACTGGATAGCGCACAGTTTAAGACTGGTTAGTGCACAGTATAAGACTGGTTAGTGCACAATATAAGACTGGATAGCACACAGTATAAGACTGGTTAGTGCACAGTATAAGACTTGATGGTGCAAAGTATAAGACTGGATGGTGCACACAGAAGACTGGATAGTGCACAGTAAAAGACTGGTTAGTGCACAATATAAGACTGGTTAGTGCACAATATAAGACTGGATAGCGCACAGTTTAAGACTGGTTAGTGCACAGTATAAGACTTGATGGTGCAAAGTATAAGACTGGATGGTGCACACAGAAGACTGGATAGTGCACAGTATAAGACTGGTTAGTGCACAATATAAGACTGGATAGCGCACTGTTTAAGACTGGTTAGTGCACAGTATAAGACTGGATGGTGCACACAGAAAACTGGATACTGCACAGTATGAGACTGGTTGGTGCACAATATAAGACTGGATGGTGCACAATATAAGAATGGTTAGTGCACAGTATAAGACTGGTTAGTGCACAATATAAGACTGGATAGCGCACTGTTTAAGACTGGTTAGTGCACAGTATAAGACTGGATGGTGCACACAGAAAACTGGATACTGCACAGTATAAGACTGGTTGGTGCACAATATAAGACTGGATGGTGCACAATATAAGAATGGTTAGTGCACAGTATAAGACTGGTTAGTGCACAATATAAGACTGGATAGCGCACTGTTTAAGACTGGTTAGTGCACAGTATAAGACTGGATGGTGCACACAGAAAACTGGATACTGCACAGTATAAGACTGGTTGGTGCACAATATAAGACTGGATGGTGCACAATATAAGAATGGTTAGTGCACAGTATAAGACTGGATAGTGCACAATATGAGACTGGATAGTGCACAATATAAGACTGAATAGTGCACAGTATAAGACTGGTTAGAGCACAATATAAGACTGGATGGTCCACAATATAAGACTGGATAGTGCACAATATAAGACTGGGTAGTGTACAATATAAGACTGGTTAGTGCACAATATAAGACTGGATAGTGCACAATATAAGACTGGATAGTGCACAATATAAGACTGGATGGTGCACAACATAAGACTGGATAGTGCACAGTATAAGACTGGGTAGTGCACAGTATAAGACTGGATAGTGTACACTGTTAGACTGGATAGTGCACAGTATAAGACTGGATAGTGCACAGTATGAGACTGGATAGTGCACAATATGAGACTGGATAGTGCACAATATAAGACTGGATAGTGCACAATATAAGACTGGATGGTGCACAACATAAGACTGGATAGTGCACAGTATAAGATTGATTAGTGCACAATATGAGAATAACTTTATCCTTTGCCTATGTGAAACGCCTGTGTTTTTGTAGATTCCAAAGCGCATGGGAAAGTTTAAGGTAATAGAGAGCGGCTGTGAACTCAGGTCAGAGAAGATCATAGACCGCATCATCAAGAACAGGTGAATCAAATATATCAGTCGAGAGAACCCGGGTTCGGATCCTCATTAGTCACTCCATGTGGCCTCGGTTTACTTGGCTGTAAATGAGTACCTGGCTATAGACAGTGGTATATAAGTGAACGAGTAGTCTTCATTCAGTAATTGCTTCCCAGAGAAGTCGAGATGACATTGAAATGAACAGGTCTGCCAGGGGGTGAAGTGTAAAGGAACAGGTCTGCCAGGGGGTGAAGTGTAAAGGAACAGGTCTGCCAGGGGGTGAAGTGTAAAGTGCTTTGAACAGTCCGAAGCACTGGATACTGCACTATATACAAACGTACCATGAGTACTTCCAGTTAATGTGCAGTGCTGGGTGAATAAGCCATCGACAAAAGTTCTCCACTAATCCTGTTTTGTGCCATCCTCATGAGTTAATTCCAGGTTAATTCCCATCCTCTTAATTTTCACATCAAAGTCCCGCCACCACGTGTTTCTAAGCCATGACATCCTCTTCCTCCTCCTCTTGTAAAATTCCACATGAGTGCACATATGGCATGTAATAATGTTTGGTAATTTTACTTGAAAACATGGACCTGTAGATGGGTATTTTTACTTGTAGATGGGTATTTTACTTGTAAGTTTGTTGCACGATGGCACTTTGTGTGCCTGACAATTATTGGGTTAGTAGCAGTTGACAATAAATCCAAGGATTATCTTTTCCAATGTAACAGAACAGTTTGGTTAATTGGAAAGTTGGCTGCGATCGACCTCCAGAGAGAGGTCCGAGTCTTCCGGCATGCATGGGGTACCGAGGTACTCCTGTATCTCTGTTTCGGTGTCGGTGTGAGAGGAAACAACATTCATGGTAGTGTTGATGAGAGCACTAAAGAAGTCAGAACGTTTCTTTGTGGGGGGTTCATCAGTGGAGACTGCGTGTGTTCTCGCTGCAGGATCTGCAGGTGTTGCAGCCGTGGCCTCCATCATAAGGTCAGCCTTGTGGATGACCTGTTCAGCCAGAGTACACCTCTGCAGTTTAAATCTTGCTGATGCTGATTTCTGCACAGATTCTTTTAAGGCAATTACTTCAGTCAGTCCTGCCATTTCTGACTTGTGAATGTGAATGCATGGTACAACCATACTACCAGTCACAACATTGTCCCTCTGATCACAGTGTGAACACATGGTACAACCATACTACCAGTCACAACATTGTCCCTCTGATCACAGTGTGAACACATGGTACAACCATACTAATACTACAAGTCAACATTGTCCCCCTGTTCGAAATGTGAACACATGGTACAACCATACTACCAGTCACAACATTGTCCCTCTGATCACAGTGTGAACACATGGTACAACCATACTGCCAGTCACAACACTGTCCCTCTGATCACAGTGTGAACACATGGTACAACCATACTGCCAGTCACAACACTGTCCCTCTGATCACAGTGTGAACACATGGTACAACCATACTACCAGTCACAACATTGTCCCTCTGATCACAGTGTGAACACATGGTACAACCATACTGCCAGTCACAACACTGTCCCTCTGATCACAGTGTGAACACATGGTACAACCATACTGCCAGTCACAACATTGTCCCTCTGATCACAGTGTGAACACATGGTACAACCATACTAATACTACAAGTCAACATTGTCCCCCTGTTCGAAATGTGAACACATGGTACAACCATACTGCCAGTCACAACATTGTGTCCCTGAACATAATGCAAACACATGGTACAGCCATAATATCAGTCACAACATTGTCCCCCTGATCACAATGCAAACATGGTACAACCATACTACCAATCACAACATTTCCCCCCTGATCACAATGCGAACTCATGGTACAACCATACTGCCTGTCACAACATTGTACCCCTGATTACAATGCGAACACATGGTACAACCATGCTACCAATCACAACATTTCCCCCCTGAACACAATGCGAACACATGGTACAACCGTACTGCCAGTCACAACATTGTCTCCCTGATTACAATGCGAACACATGGTACAACCATGCTACCAGTCACAACATTGTACCCCTGATCACAATGCGAACACATGGTACAACCGTACTACCAATCACATTTCCCCCCTGGTCACAATGCGAACTCATGGTACAACCATACTGCCAGTCACAACATTGTCTCCCTGATTACAATGTGAACACATGGTACAACCATGCTACCAGTCACAACATTGTACCCCTGATCACAATGTGAACACACGGTTGGTGCTGAATTAGCTCCTGCCAAAACTAGTTGTGATAATGGAGCAAAGTACCACGGGTCTAGTTGGAAAATGACACTACATAAGACGTCATTATGTTCAGGTTGCTGTACAAAGTACCACGAGTATCTTGTCTAGGTGTATAATGATACTACATAAGACGTCATCATTATTTTCAGGTTGCTGTACGAAGAACGCAACAGAAAGAAAGAAGCAAAAGAGACAAAGTTTATCGAGGAACATGGCATTCCACACTGACTGCTGGCTGAACCCCTGGTGGACAGAGTTGAGACCACAAATCAGGGTTTTTATTAGCGCTTTTTTCTGTACTGAATAAAAAATATGCAAGTGTTAAGACCAATTTGAATGTCATTGCCAGGTGACACAATTCTGTTTATCGCTGTGTTTTCAGATACTTGTCATTTGTCTTACCTGTTATTCCTACATGGTTTGTTAATATGATGGTACTTTTCCTTGAGGTTGACAAGGTCTGATTTGTTATGCATGATACTGTTTATTTCAATTTTTCTGTTGATTTTACAATGTAATTAAATTAATTCATGCTGCCATTTCATAAATGTGTTGGGTGAATGCCTATTTCACGAGATCTATAACCCCAACTTGAAAAAGAACCAGACTAGCAATGATACTGGTAGTCGAATGTTTTTCCTTGTTTTCATATTTATTTACACAAAAATAAAATTCATGGGGCATACTTCCAAATAGGTATTTTAAGTAGGTAGTTAAAAATGTACAATTGATTTATTAAAAAATGTGCAATTTTCAGTTTGTAACAATTATTCATGTGGATTTTACTTAAGTTTGTGCTTGTTTAAATATACATACATTCATTTTTTCAGCCTACGTACAGCACGTTTACATACTGTCATATAAACTGCATTATAAAACTAACTTTCTGGCCTGTGTCGTGTTACAGTTAACATTAAAACATGAATAATTCGCTGTTGAAGAATCAAAACAACAAAGGACCATTTTCACATAGTAGAAGTTAATGTTACAGTATAAATATTCAGCCGTGTTGTCAACTACTTGCGAACATACAGAAGTCCATTTAGACTACAACGCCCTGTGGTGAATACATTCAAATCAACAACTTGCTGCTGTATTTGTACAGATCCAAAGTGTCATTGTTTTGATCCTTTAACAGTGTTATTTGAAATGTGTCGAGACACTGAGACGTGCACAATAAACAACTGTCACTTTGACAGCCTCACAAAGAAAAATACCATAAACAAATCGTTGTTTTGTTTACAGAAACATAAATCGCCATCAATTGTTTTGAACATTTCAACACCACGAACTGATCCCTGCTTCGATGAGAGAGACTGTGCAAACGATATATATTCTTCAGTATTGATCAACGGGAATCGAAATGTCATATACCCCAGTACAATGGACTCCGCTTAACAGAATTGTTAATAACTGAATCAGCCATTTAGTGTAATCAAATACAGTGGCTGGGACGGAATTATTCCCACTGTTTTAAATTCCACCTCTTAAGTGGATCAGCCAGATTCAAGGTGAATCTGTTAGGAGTCCACTATTCTTACCAGGTATCTAGTACAATGCAGAATACTAATGTTCCTTTCCAAGGCAAATATTCCCATCCAGACCAAGCTAATAAAACACATTACAGACATAATATTACATATGCTGGTTTAATTCAGAACTACGAGGGATGATCTCAAAACATTAGTAGTGGCGTAATTTTTTTGAGATCACCCCTAAGGTCATAGCACAAACTGCCTACACCTGCTATATACACAACAAACATACTGCTCTCATCTATCCAGCGCCCTGGTATCCCATACACCGGGGGTCATTCTCAGTATAACAGTTGTCATTGTAAAGTCTTAAATGTACATAGTCTGATTCATTTTATGTTATAAACTATATCCAGTTTGACTGCTCAAATGTGTTTTAATGAACCACAATTGTTGTTATAATTTGAACGATTCGAGTGAATCGCATGTTTACATAATGCATGTTGGACAGGGACAGTCTAACAGGCGGACCAGGACATGCATGTGGGACAGCCTAACAGGCGGACCAGGACAACCACGTGCTTCTTATTTCAGTTATTTGTTTCTTCCAATTGTGCCTACCGTATGGAAATTTACTATTTTTGCAATGGTCTTGCCTACATGTCTTCTTCAAGTGCTATCTGTATAACGCGGTTTGCCTGTCAGGTTGTCCTTGCTGAACAGCAAGGTTGATATTCACAAACAGATACAACTGTCAAATTGAATGAAAAAATTTTGATTTATTAACACACATTTGGGCAGCCAAGATGCTAGAATAGATTTAGTTTATAACATGAGTTTACAATAACTATGTACCTTTAAATGACATCAACCAATCATAACTAACATCCGTATCACTTTCGCGTGTATCTTGTCATACCCTCTCCGCAAGCCAGATTGCTACCTTGCATCCAGCCTGAATGGTCTTGTTCATGGCATCATACAGCGGTGCCTGAATTTTGAAAACACCAAATTAATACAGTTGCAGAGTACAATCATGATACATTTTGTACTGTCTAGCAGTGTCTGCCAAACTTTTTGAATTTCGTTTTTTAATGTAGTGATAATATTTCTAGATACAGAATGTGATTGGTGCACAACACCTACAGATGCCAACTCTTATAATAATAATAAAAGTATTTATATAACACCCGATCAGTCGAGATTGCTCAAAGGCGATTTACATACATGTTATAATAATTTGCAATGATATTACAAACAATGCTATAACTATATAGCCCGCAACATTTTTCTAAATGGTCCTACCATAAATAATATGCAATAATTTTTTATGTACATATCCTTCAACTGTGATCTAAGTAAGCAACAGTAATTCCTCCTGGTATACTCTGGACAACTAGCAAAACACATAGATAACTTTTATGTACGGAGATAACTTTTATGTTTGAAACACCCCAGATACCACTGTATTCAATTATGAAAATGAGGAAATAAGGTTTTACAGAACAAAGAAGTACATCAAACAAATGCCCATATTCAGCAGCTTGAGATAAAGTTGCTTAGAAGAGTTTAATTTAATTTGATGAAATTGTCATGGTACCTTTTCGGCATCGTGCTCAAGCCCCGTTTCCAGGTGTTCCAGTTCTTCATCACGAAACTTCTTAATCACCTGAAAAACACCAGGTAATAAAATACATAGCTGGATAAACTACGCAAAGTGTACATATACAAAATAAAAATTTAATACCCAGTATGCTCTTTTTGGAGTATGTGGAATGTATATCCAAGGACTTATGGTGGAAATGCAATTTTGAAAAACGTCTTTGAGATGTTTTCCCCATAATTTGTAACAAAGTAACACAATTGTCTCTAAATATGCCAGTTTCTTATTTTGTTGCCAATACAAATGGTTACACATGTTAAATATGGCATTAGGTTAAGTTCTCTCTGACCAAGTACACACAATACCATTGACTAGGGGTGTAACAATGCATCAAACTATCAATACATTGTAATAGTCAATGTAACGATGTAATACTATCGATAGCAAATTGAACTATTGATAGATATCATCAACAGTACATTGAGGTGACCGAATATTAGATAGTAATAACATATATATATGGCAAAAGAAATTACTACTTGTGTTACTGTAATACTGTTTGTAAACTTGCTTTTTTAACTTTATTTGATAATTTTACTTATTTATCAACCTAACATCAAAAGTCACGCCATTCATGGACTCACCATTTTTAATCAACTGCCTCCAAGGCCATGCGATTGCGCCACCCATCAATTAAGGTTTGGGTCTGCTTTCGTGGCTGTTCGCCATTCCATGATACTATTGCAATAGTAAAACCATCCCCAATAGTGACAAAGTTATTTTGGTACATTTCAGTTGGATCAGAGACAACAACGGGCGTTATACAAACGTTACACCTGCAATGCCACAAGATATTGCAGTGTCGTCAAGTTACCTGGATAATCTCCTTGTGTTTCTCTGCCCCTTCTGTGCCATCAGCCATCAGAGTTCTCAACTGTCTGCAACAATTCAATAGCAAGACATTTCTAAATTGTCTACAATGCATGTTTAATTGTCAGAAATATGACAATATGCAGGTGAAACATCCCATAGTTGTATGAAAGCTGAACATGGCATATACTGGTGTTAATTTCTGCTGATCCGGTAATTGCACACTTTATAATGATTTATTTCCGTAATTTGTCTGTTCTAAAATAATGGGTCAACCATATTCATTGTAGTAGTATGTAGCCTCAAGAAATACACATCATGAAAGAACTTATGATTGATCTTACCCATCATAATGTTCACCAATAGCTGTTTCGACCGCTACAGTACAGGCCATTGCAGCCTCTTTACCAAGCAGAGCACTGCCCGCCCCTGCAACATACAAACAGCAGGTAAAGGTATGTTCTTATATAGCGCAGTATCCAGTCATTGGGACTGCTCAGAGCGCTTTACACTTCACCCCCTGGCAGACCTGTTCCTTTACACTTCAACCCCTGGCAGACCTGTTCCTTTACATTTCATCCCCTGGCAGACCTGTTCACTTCAACACCAACTCGACTTCTCTAGGAAGCATTCAGCTATGCTGCAATTACTGCACAAAGACTATTCGTTCACACACATATCTCTGTCTGTAGCCAGTAAACGAAATTGGGTTCGAAATGGCAGCAAGAGGATTCAAAACCAGGTTTTGTCGATTGAGAGTCCAATGTTCTTACCACAACGCCACTGCACACCGCAGCAGCCTCCTCAACTTACATTTTCGACAGTTAGTGATGACGTCAGGACTTTGTATACATAATATGATCACATTGTTTATTCAAAGGGAACATATTCTATCAAAGATCCTTCCTCAATGAATTTTTTCCACTTGTCTCGCCTTAAAATCAATTCACCAAATATCAAACCCATCTAGTATCCACTATGACGTGTTAGCACATTATTTAGTTTTGATGAAATCACCAGACAATTAAATTCAAGTCAGAAAAAAGGGCACGTACCAAGCAGGAATCCAGCCGCATTCCATATGGGAAGAAGAATGGTTGGTCTTGTCTTATATTTGGGAATCAGTTCCTCGAATTTTGCAACGTGAACCTTCTCCTGTTCCAGAAGATGCTACAGAAACACACAATATTACTAATTTACTATCATTATTTAATTTATTATAGTGTCTGAAATTAGCAAAAAATTAACTGGCCCAGATTTTTTTTAACCGGCCCAGTTCTATTATGAACGGGCCCTTGTGAGTTTGAACTGGTCCCACAAAATATATAAATTATATGTAACAAAATAAAGTTTTCGTGCATAAAACTAAAACAGACACTGTCTGCTTTAAATTAGAATAAATAATAATTTAATAAATATAAACCATACTAAATATATTCATTCATTTCAGTGTGAGCTTTATTTGCAAAACAGTTACACTCGTTGAAATTAACATTATGTTTGATGCTGACGTTTCGCACGCACTGCCATTGTCCTAGCCTGGGCCTGGCACAGGCAAACATATATGCCGTTCTCCAAATCAAAGCCTCCAAAGTTCACTTTCACAGCCAAATATCACATTAATCAGAACATCTTGGTACACTATATTGTCAATCAGATTTCTGCCTCCTTAGTATCACCAGTATGAAGTGAATTGGCATAATTCAAAAATTGTCAAACAACGATTCTCGCAACTTCGTCTGCCATCTTTGTTTTGGTGACAATAAAAAGGCCTTAAAGGGAATAACAACAATGATTGCTTGAAATCATATTATATCTTGTAGTATATTTCCATAACACCGAAAAAATTAATTAGAATTCCATTATTTAATAATTCCAAATAATACTCTGTTCTACCGGCCTGTCTCGATTATGCATATTTTCCCACGCTTCTCTGCAAGCTTCGACGTGACATCACTGACAAGGAAGTGCTACAAGACTGGGACTTTCCATTCATTCACCGTACTGTTGACAGCAATAGCGGTTGTTTAGAATCGAGCGACATAATGGTTTATTGTGCGACATTTGATTGTACTGCAAATAGTAGTAAGAATAAAGTAACATGTAGTTGGTTTAAGTTCCCTACTTTGCCAACTTTGCTCAAGAAAGCAAACATCAAGACGACGAAGCACAGTCGGCTTTGCTCGCTTCGAGAAAACTTGTTATGACTGCGATCTGGACCAGAGAAGTTGCAGTCATGGGTTATCCTGGTGCTAAAATCTCTTTGAAAGAGGATGATGTGCCCACATTATTCCCTGTAGTGGAAGCTATGTTTATGCCACCAATCCGTAGAACACAGGCAACGACAACCACGGTCCACCTAGGATTGAAGCGAGCAGTCAGAGCAGATACAGGTGATGTCGGCTCAGGGTGAATTTGGACTGCATTCTTTGGAGAGTTCGGCCAGCAACTCTTGTGACTTCAGCCTCATAGCACAACAGGCATAGTGATTTCAGCCCAAACGATTGTGTAGCGAGCACATGAAATTTAATGGGTGTCTTTCTTTGAATAAAGCATGCTATTTATTCTCTCATTTGCTAATTGATTTATTTCCACATTAACCCGAAATTGTTACTTTGTAACTGCTTTTATAGGTTTCGCTTCCTTTCGCATAAAATATAGCAATATATTTTTTCTGATCATTAGAACTTATACAATTCATTGCATCCTTAAAATTCATATCATATAATATATAAGACCAAAAACTATAATATTATATATATAGTTGAATAATTTTAATCAATTAAATTACCATAATATCTTGTTTCTATATTTCAGATTTTCCTGCGTTTCCCCTCATCAGGGGAAATTCTCCCGTTTTTATTTTTAATTAAATCAAACACAAAGCAGTGACAGTGATAAGCAATTGTTGTATTGTGAATACAACAGAGCCACCTGAACATGGTCTTTGATCTACAGTGTTTTTCGTCAGATGATTCTGAACGTGAAGCATGGTCTTTTATTCACACCTGCTCACTGTACGAAACAGACAAAGCATTGTACTTCAACATCCCTTTGATGACAAGTAGACTGATTAGATCTTGTGTGTCACATCAGTCACCAAAATCACCAAGCCGAAACAACATGACAGTTGGGCCGAATTCACCGCCACCCGTCAGTGCCACTCCTGCTATTGCAACATTTATGTTCTGACCTAACCCTGAAAACGACGACCTAGAGCCGCCAATACATATGCATCTCATACACATACATAGAAATCGTTACATTATACGTTTGTTCTGGAAAAAATTCTTTTCTTTTGTGACAAGTATTGTTACAAATTATAAATACCAGTGCTGTCGCAGTTCCAGTTTTAATGATTTGTATGGTCCCCAGTGTTTGATGACCACTTGGTGGATTGTTTAAAAATACACAAGGATGCTTGTTTTAAGACCTTATCCAAGCCATACTGAGTTATGTGAACTGGCCGTGTGGTTGTTGAGATTACTTAGAGATAATCTCATTAATCTGTAACTTTGACTGTGTTTACATTATTTTACAAAGAAAACCATCAGGCTAACTCACGTCAATGACAGGCCCGACCTGCGTCTTGCCGAGGATGGCCAACTGTCCCTGATAGATCCTCACAGCACCGATCTCCCCCGCATGGTCGACTCGCAGAACACGGTCAATCAATGCCCTCGTCTGTGCCTTCCGGGCAGCCGAACTCAGGTGACGTCGGGAAAGTTGAGTAACGAGAATCACGGACATTTTTACTGACACACTGCAGTACCTTGCTTGCCCTCACCTACAAATTTTATCATTTTACAAGGAAGTAACTTTATTTATTTAACCATCTGTCCCCATACGTCTATACAAACGTCGACACCGATCAGCGTCACTGAGTCAGATCCATAGCAAATAAATCATACAATACAAACTCAACTCAACCACCAGGGGTCAGCACTGACACTGAAATCTTGGCGTCAAATGTTGGCATCTTTAGTCACTACTGGCAATAGACTTCCAACAAAGCATCATATGATTATTGTTGGCTTTAATAAAGTGGCCAGTCGTGTCATGTTTGTTGTTGGTGTCACTATTCGCCAATGCAGACGTTGACAAAAAATGCTGTATACATGACTGGGCGATAAAAGAGACATTCATCGGGTCACGCACGTAATAATGCTAACTGCACAGATACACGAACGTTTTGGCAATCTTATACGAGCACCGTGTTCAGTAGTTGGCACATCTGCAACCAATACAGAAGATATGATCCGGGGAATTCACTTACACACGTTACGCCGCCTACGTGACTTTCGCACTGCCACTGGGTTTGAAATACGTCGTTCCACCTCCCGGAATTATTGCGAACTAATGTTTCGTATTTACTCCAACAGGTGGCATAAATAATCTCGATCTCAGACCAACTACCTTAGCCTTAGCCTTCCATATCTTATAAAGGGGGTGTGACAAGAAATGGGTCGGAGGTGAGATTTATTAGCGCCCACGTGGCTCATAGCACAATAATTCCCATAAATCCCTCCTCCTATTAACTCTCAAAAAATTAACTATTTCATAGCCAATAACTTCCATAAACCAGTGAATTTGCTTGCTCAATTGCACTTATGTCATGTCATACGAATTTCTTATTTTCATATATCACAATTTATGCCCTACATTTGTTTAAACAGGAAGTTCAACCTGACTTCTAAACATCTCTCTTGAGAGGGTGTTTCGTAATTTTTTCCTTGAAGTACACATAACAAGTACTTTGGCACCAGCTGTTCTTAGACATGATGATATAATATTATAACGAAAAACACAATCTTTGTACATTTGTTGTTTAATGTGAAAATCTTGTGGTCATAGGAGAACCAGGCATTCAGCAATTGTCTACACTTGTTTAACACCACTGATTCTGTACTGGTGTTCAGCTTTCTTGCATATACAATGCCTGAAGCATGCCAGCAACCAAATCTGCACAAACCACTTTTATAGGCAACCCATCGGAGAATCTGGCAGTCAGTGTGACAAACCTGTTGCGTTACCAAAACTAAATTACTTCCTCATCCTGTAACGTCATGGCTGAAATTGTTCTTGTTTCTGCTTAGTTGTAAATAGTCAGTCCATTTTCCTAGATATTATCGCATATAAAAGTAAAATTTTGTCTTTCTAGTTTTATTCACTGTACAGTCTTCTAAAGTAAAAACTAATTGTAGGAAATATCCTTACTTCCAGACCCACATGGTCGTTTTTTGTGCCGGTCATGGTTTGGGCAATCATTGCCCCAATGTATAAAATGCTGGGCAGCACACCTACAATAAACAACTGGACTGCTGCATGCAAGTGCCAAGCCAGCAATGCTCATCCCGAGACCAATCTAAGCTCCTGGCAGTACCTCCCACACCGGTATATATATTCAACAACAGTTCTACCAGCAACACAATGCGAACTGCATTGTTTACACAAAAACGACACGAAAGTCAGTTCTTCGTTGTGTCAAGCTACTTAAATTGTGCAAATATTATGTCCGTAAATCACCACATGGTCTTTGTTGCTATGCCATAAGTGCTTTGAAATACTTTAAAATTAATATTATTACGTCACCAGCAACAAGTTGGTATTTCTTGAATACAAATAAGATACCAGCAGTGCGGATATAATTTGAAAAGTTCAGTGTTGTTTGTAGAAAAACACAGCTTGTTCATATCTATATTTGATATTACATCATGGTGATATTACATCATGGTGATATTGCTCTGCAGTTCTTCCATTTAAGGTATCAAGATATTTGAAAATGAACAGTATATCATGACACTGGCAACAGTTGGTATTGGTATGGTATGATATCTTGAGTACAAATAAGATACCAGCAGTGTGGAAATAGTAATTGTCGTAAGTTGAACAAAAGCTTACTGTTGTTTGTAGAAAACAAACAGCTTTTTCATATCTATATTTGATATTACGTCATGGTGATATTGCTTTTGGCATGTGGCATGTAACAATGCAATGGGGAACTGATCGGCCCGTCTGATACTTGCAGCTATAACCACACACACATCAACTGACTGACTAGTAAAGTTCCAACAAATCGATTTTGATGTGGCCAGCACGTGTCAGTGACATACCCCTGGCAAAGCACCCAATCTTCCAGCCCCGTTGGGGCAACAGTCCTGGGTTCTGATGTACCGTTGCAGCCTTCGCAAGGTGTTGGCTGCGGCAGGCGCTGGTGCTATCGTTTCGATGTTGCATATTTGTACACTGCAATGCTAACTCCTGCAACAACTGCCATACTGATGCCAATCTTGACGTAATAACCTGTCGATGCCTCCGACGTGCCGCGCAAATGTCTGCAACAAAATAACATCAATATTAGTCATACTACAAAAATATACACGAACAATGCAGAGCTTGACGACTGTCCACATCGAGTTACAACCAAGAGTCTAATTGTTTAATTTTCTGTGGCGTACTTAACCTTCACATGATGAAATTAGTAAGTTTTTCACTTAACATTTTATAGTCCCAGATTCTTATAACAATGTGAGAACTCCCAAGTATTTTGCTGGATCAGCGAAATAACTAATCATAACTTCGCAAAGAAATAAAAATCCTGCTGCCAAATTTCATACAAAGATGGCAGCAACAGGACCCAACTTCAAGGCAAGATATATGCTGCAAATCATAAGAGAAAATCAAATAAAAAACCTTGTGCATTGGTTTGTTTAACAAAACACGTATTGCGGTTAGAAACAGAAACATACAAGATGCTATACAGAAAGGTACGATATAAGATTAAGTTGGTTAATGCTGCAAAGGAAAATGGCAGCACCGTGAATCGAACAACACACAGGGAGAAGCAGAGCTCACCACTGCTCCACGGAACGTACAAAACCGTTCACAGCTACTCGCATAACTAAAAAACCCAGAAAGTACCTCTGGACATTTCACAGCAAATCTCAGTGAGCAAACTACCAAAAGCAGGACAAGCTTCCAGTAGCACCGGTGAGCAAGGGATGTGAACAGCGCTTTTTGGGCACATTTGCAGGAATTATTTATACGTAATTGTAAAAAGTTACCATAGGTAAAATGGCAGTGAAAACACGACGAAGCAACAAGACAATACAACTGTTCCCACAATGCACCACTCTGGCTTCAGGGAGCAACAGCAAGGCACCACAGACCACATGGCAGGTGCAGACATCGACCCACCTCCCCCGTACAACAAGGCGAAGAATACACAACTATATAGTGACCACAGCCGAAAGCTTGCAACTGAGAATATTAAACTATGTAACTGTCTATGTTATAGGTGAGATATGACAAGCACAGTGAAACAGTGACATATATTAAGAGTTATGCAAATCAAAACAGACAGCCAGAGGAAGGTTGGACAGAAGCAAGATCAGCGACAACTACATAATGGCATAATAGCTGACGTGGAAATGTTACAGCTACAGATTAGAAAGATTCGACTACATGGTAAGTGCGGGAGTAACACCTGATGAAGTCCTGAAGCCAGAGGCCAGGCGGCCACAACAGCACCAAGTGCACCACAGGGGACACGTTGCTGTAACAGAGACACAGCCAAGCGACACGTTACAGCCAGACAATGCATCAAGGCATGTTACAACCAAATGTTGCTGTAACAGAGACACAGCCAAGCGACACGTTACAGCCAGACAATGCATCAAGGCATGTTACAACCAAATGGGACTGATCGAATGCTACCTGGTTGCTGCCAACTCACGGGCTATTTTATTACATGCCTTGGCTCTACCAAACATCAGCATGTACAACATACGGATGTAGACGTTACCAGTAATCATACCCCTATCAGAAAAATGTAAGGATTTTAAAGGAATATTTTTTTTATTTAAATAAAGGAAATTAAGTAATTTTTTAGGATGTTAAAGGAATTTTTAAAGGAATGTTACAGTGAAAAGGAGACGTCTCATGTGGGCCACTTGTTTGACAGGAACAGTACGGTGCAGCCTAAATGCAATAGATCATTCAATCATGAGAGAAAGTGAATGATTCACAATTTAGTACTTCCGTAGTGACAATCGCAGAACATTTTGCAATCTGCTTGGTGTAAATATTGGAATACTGCACTTTCAGAGTATTCCAGGAATTTAATAAAGGAATATTTAAAGAAGTATGTATACAAAGAAATTTTCAGGGTTGGGGCAAAAATAAAGAAAATTAAATTAACTTCTTTTAAAATAAAGGAACGGTATGACCACTGAGACACTGTACAAGCACAGACTGAAAACAAAGAAATATGAAGGAAGCTGCTAACGTAAGCTGTTAAGTGTCTAACCTAAGCAGCAGCCCAACAAGCCTACTCGAAAATAAATGAGATGATCTGCAGGTTTCTAAATCATGAAGAACCTACGAGTTAGAACGGATTTTGTAAATAATATAATACAGATACTATATTTGACATATTAAGTGTACATACCCTAATTAGCGTACACCCACTTTTTTAATCAGCATGATCCATAATTATTTTAATTTGACTAGTTTGGAACAATTGAAGTGTCGCCATCTGGTGTTAAACAGTTGGCACCACTTTTCAGTTGTTCTACACTAGTCACCAAATGACACCACTACCGTTAAACATGTACTTAATTGTCTAAAGAAAATTTTTTTGGCTGTATGTTTATAAGAGCAGATTCCTTGACATTTTTTCATGACCCAATTTTTTTAAGCATATTGTACGAATACGGAAATCTCTATTCTCTATCTAGAAAGTGTACTTTATCGTGAGCGCATGAAGAAAATCATTAAAACAGAATGGTTAAAAATATGCAGCCCCCACTTTTAAAATGTCATTGTTTTATCAACAGATAAAAACTGTAAAATAACAGCTGTGGAGGTTAAGTAAATGTACAGACACAACAGGAACTATTCTTACAATACCTAATCATCAGTATTTAAACATGCTCCAAAGCAGGTTTACACAAGCGATTTTTTTTTCCGATTTGTCGGCCGATATGGCATCGTGCAGTATCACAATGCAAGAATAAGTCACGTGAACACTTGTGCGAACGATTAGTTATGCCAATTTGTGGCTATGATTGTATCGCTGGAATGTTGGGTCCAATTCCACCAGCCACAATTTCGAAGCAGTGGCCAGCTGGTGCATCTGTTGCGAACTTTCATCATAACTCAAGTCGGGATTGGTGTGAGTCAATAAGTCGCACTTGCAGCGTCTGGACACGTCACTCATCAAACGCACTCATAATAGCTGCATACTGTCATGTGACATGATGTCACCGGAAGTATTGCACAAATCGCTCATGTAAACCAGCCTTAACATGTCAAGCAGTAGGTAGACTTACGGGTAGGCTGCCATCGTCGCCAGCTTGAAGTAGACATCCCGGCTGAGTTTGTCGGCGACGGAGCAATAGAAGGGCGGAGGAAGTCGGTGTTTGCGACAGAACTGGCTCGGCTGCAGCTCGTAGTCCTGCATGATGGGCTTCTGGTCCGCCTTGCAACCGATGATCAGTGTCGGCAACGGCCGCTCCGCAACGTGCTTCTGCAACACGTCCGTAGATATCATGTTGGACACTTCATGAAGTTTTAAAGTAAATTCCAACAAAAACTTAATTCATCACTTTGATTCCTCCTCTACCTACAATTTTCTGTTTTATAATAATTATCATGAGAAGAACTCGTTCACATGTTTAGATCTATGCCTTTTAGGTCAGTGGGAACTGCGAACATAATAAGATATCATCTGAAGACTTATCTTTTTAACCGAGCCTTCCCTCCTTAGCTCACTAGTGTATCCATCCATATGTTGACATCTTTTGACATCTTTAACATTGCATACCGATTTCTGAGGATTTAGGCAAGATAGAAGATTTTGTATTATTATTAAAATGGAATACTATATGAAGGTATGGAGACAATTACTTGCAGTCTGTTTATCAATATGTGACAAGTATAACTTTAATTATTACAGAGTCCAAAAAAATATTTATATGATGAGAATAAATAAGTTAAACATATCAGTGTTGTTAGTTTGTTTGTAACTTACATTGGGGCTGCGTCAACCACATAGAATGCTTATATTAAAAATGGCACATTTTTATCAAACTAGAACAACTTATGATGAGGACATTAAAATGATTAGAACCCACACACAATTTGTATTCCACAAAATAGTTTTATTAGATTCAATAAATATTCAATGCAACATTTAAATGTGCTGTGATTGAATACGTAAGAAATAGCTGCCACTAACCAGGTACGATCGGGCACAGAATTCAAACGTCTTCGGGTTAGTGACATCATAGAGGAGACATATGACATCACATGCCATCTCTGAGTTGGTCAACGCATCGCTCACACCAATGTCAATCTCATGCAACTGAAAGAGAAAGTAGTTCACCGGGTAAACATTGCAAAATATATTTTTTTCACCAATACCAAAACGAGGTATGGGTAAACAAAATGAATATGAACGTGAAAAAAATATAATTTTCTTACCAGTTTTTGCACCCCCTTAACAATATTTCATATATAAAAACTGGCACCGGGACACATTCCGCCATTCCCTCCTGGTTTAATTCAACACAACTTATGCTTTATATCACCCCCCCCATGATGGGTTTCTGGTCCACCTTGCAACCAACGATCAGTGTTCATTAAATGTGATACTTCTTATTTATGGAACCTGTTGCCACATCTGACATTAACAGAATATGTTTTTAAAGCGCAGTTAAAGACACATTTTTTAAATAAAATATTTTGAACATTTCGTATGGTGCCACAAGCAACGACTGTTGGAGTGACACCTTAAAAATTTGACGATATTAATAAGTACATTTGTATAGTGCTGTATATCTGGACAAAGTCCATTCACAGGTGCTTAAAATACATAGTTGATAAACCAAACGGTTAAAAATGTGATAATAAATTAGTAAAAAAACACAACATAACCTAATTCAAATGCACAAAATAAAATCAAAGACTTATTTCAACAACAAACAAAATGTCCTTTGTGGATCATCAGAAGCGACGTTTATTTGGTGAGAAACTAGAGGTTGTGGTTATGTCTGCTGACCCACCATGAGGTACTTGTCCTGCCCGTACACCTGTAGTCTGTTACACGTGTACTTGGACAGGTGTTCCTTGCTCAGTGTTGCCACGTACTTGAGACTGCGGTCCAGCATGCCTTGCAGGAACAACGTCTGACAACACAAATAGTCCTGCTGTGTAAACACAATCACGTGCAAAGATACGCATGCACATAGACACGCACGCACGTAGACATGCACCCACGCAAACTGTTAACCAACAATTACGGGGCAGTTCACAACTGTTGACAATTTCCTATTTGTAAAGAGCATAGAAAGGGGGCAGGGGGTCAAAGCCACTGTACTAATTATTCATGTCGGTCGCATGCAAAATGCCATGCAGCGCCACGCAGTGAACTGTTACAGAACTACCGTTGTTTTAAATTGTGCAACCGTTCACCGCACGGCTCTGTAATGCAACAATATTTTTCAATCTGGAAAATTATAATCATCTTAAAGTACACCAATCCAGGGAGGGGGTCTGAGAATTAGTACACTTTGTATAAACAGGTAAAGGTCAACAAATAAGAACAGTCCCTAAGGTACAGCTTGAAGCGGACGCCTGATGTGAACTTGGAGGTCAACATCTACACATACATGATGAAACGCTAATTCATTAACCGCAAAGAAACGACCTTGTTCATCACTCTATAAACTGTGTATTTAATGACACACTAGTAGCAACAGTTAGTCTTAATTAAAACAATTATTAATATCTTTCTGCAAAATGTAATCTCATTTGTTGAAATGTGTAAACTGTAATGAAATCATTGGACGAACAATTAAATAATTTTTTACTGGGCCCAGTCAAAACGTGTAGCCCGCTCTATACACTATAACACAAGGCTAAACATGTAGCCCGCTCTATACACTATAACACAAGGCTAAACGTGTAACCCGCTCTATACACTATAACACAAGGCTAAACACGTAGCCCGCTCTATACACTATAACACAAGGCTAAACGTGTAACCCGCTCTATACACTATAACACAAGGCTAAACACGTAGCCCGCTCTATACACTATAACACAAGGCTAAACATGTAGCCCGCTCTATACACTATAACACAAGGCTAAACGTGTAACCCGCTCTATACACTATATCACAAGGCTAAACATGTAACCCGCTCTATACACTATAACACAAGGCTAAACGTGTAACCCGCTCTATACACTATAACACAAGGCTAAACGTGTAACCCGCTCTATACACTATATCACAAGGCTAAACACGTAGCCCGCTCTATACACTATAACACAAGGCTAAACGTGTAACCCGCTCTATACACTATATCACAAGGCTAAACACGTAGCCCGCTCTATACACTATAACACAAGGCTAAACGTGTAACCCGCTCTATACACTATATCACAAGGCTAAACACGTAGCCCGCTCTATACACTATAACACAAGGCTAAACATGTAACCCGCTCTATACACTATATCACAAGGCTAAACACGTAGCCTGCTCTATACACTATATCACAAGGCTAAACATGTAACCCGCTCTATACACTATATCACAAGGCTAAACACGTAGTCCGCTCTATACACTATAACACAAGGCTAAACATGTAACCCGCTCTATACACTATATCACAAGGCTAAACATGTAGTCCGCTCTATACACTATAACACAAGGCTAAACATGTAACCCGCTCTATACACTATATCACAAGGCTAAACGTGTAACCCGCTCTATACACTATAACACAAGGCTAAACATGTAGCCCGCTCTATACACTATATCACAAGGCTAAACGTGTAACCCGCTCTATACACTATAACACAAGGCTAAACGTGTAACCCGCTCTATACACTATAACACAAGGCTAAACGTGTAACCCGCTCTATACACTATAACACAAGGCTAAACGTGTAACCCGCTCTATACACTATAACACAAGGCTAAACGTGTAACCCGCTCTATACACTATAACACAAGGCTAAACATGTAGCCCGCTCTATACACTATATCACAAGGCTAAACATGTAGTCCGCTCTATACACTATAACACAAGGCTAAACATGTAACCCGCTCTATACACTATATCACAAGGCTAAACATGTAGTCCGCTCTATACACTATAACACAAGGCTAAACATGTAACCCGCTCTATACACTATATCACAAGGCTAAACATGTAGTCCGCTCTATACACTATAACACAAGGCTAAACATGTAACCCGCTCTATACACTATATCACAAGGCTAAACGTGTAACCCGCTCTATACACTATATCACAAGGCTAAACGTGTAACCCGCTCTATACACTATAACACAAGGCTAAACGTGTAACCCGCTCTATACACTATAACACAAGGCTAAACATGTAGCCCGCTCTATACACTATATCACAAGGCTAAACGTGTAACCCGCTCTATACACTATAACACAAGGCTAAACGTGTAACCCGCTCTATACACTATAACACAAGGCTAAACATGTAACCCGCTCTATACACTATAACACAAGGCTAAACGTGTAACCCGCTCTATACACTATAACACAAGGCTAAACGTGTAACCCGCTCTATACACTATAACACAAGGCTAAACATGTAGCCCGCTCTATACACTATATCACAAGGCTAAACGTGTAACCCGCTCTATACACTATAACACAAGGCTAAACGTGTAACCCGCTCTATACACTATATCACAAGGCTAAACATGTAACCCGCTCTATACACTATATCACAAGGCTAAACATGTAGTCCGCTCTATACACTATAACACAAGGCTAAACATGTAACCCGCTCTATACACTATATCACAAGGCTAAACATGTAGTCCGCTCTATACACTATAACACAAGGCTAAACATGTAACCCGCTCTATACACTATATCACAAGGCTAAACATGTAGTCCGCTCTATACACTATATCACAAGGCTAAACATGTAACCCGCTCTATACACTATAACACAAGGCTAAACATGTAACCCGCTCTATACACTATATCACAAGGCTAAACATGTAACCCGCTCTATACACTATAACACAAGGCTAAACATGTAGTCCGCTCTATACACTATAACACAAGGCTAAACGTGTAACCCGCTCTATACACTATATCACAAGGCTAAACATGTAACCCGCTCTATACACTATATCACAAGGCTAAACATGTAGTCCGCTCTATACACTATAACACAAGGCTAAACATGTAACCCGCTCTATACACTATATCACAAGGCTAAACATGTAGTCCGCTCTATACACTATAACACAAGGCTAAACATGTAACCCGCTCTATACACTATATCACAAGGCTAAACATGTAGTCCGCTCTATACACTATATCACAAGGCTAAACATGTAGCCCGCTCTATACACTATATCACAAGGCTAAACATGTAACCCGCTCTATACACTATAACACAAGGCTAAACATGTAACCCGCTCTATACACTATATCACAAGGCTAAACATGTAACCCGCTCTATACACTATAACACAAGGCTAAACACGTAGCCCGCTCTATACACTATAACACAAGGCTAATCACACTTCACATAAGTTAACCGATTAAGTAAATTCTTTCGATTACTACAACAAAAGTATGTGCTCTTTCATTATATCGACTGTACATATTATTTAAACGATTCACACACTACAGATTTGAACATCCGCAAACTTGATTTGTGATGAGCTAAATGAATTACAGAAGCTGCTTTAAGCTGACGCCATGGATGCCACACAAATGATACAATTACTTAGCCAAATTGACCTACCTTTCCAACACCCTTTGGTCCTACCACATTGCACTGGAAGACAGTTCTCGTCGTCTGCTTTAGCTTCATGTCAAGTTTCCGGCTTCGTGTGACTGTAAAGATGAACAGACAAGAAACTCAAAATCACATATGCCATAGTGATGTCGAGAAACAACGCGAGAACAACACTGTAGGTCTATCTTAATGTATGCCATTCATGATGCTTCCTGTATTGCGTATTTGAAAGTAAACATCAGTGCAAAATTGTTGGGGTTGAAACTGAGGGTATACATAGGGGAGTGTCTTACAAGGTTAATTAATGACTACGGCGCTGGGAAGGTTAAAAGAAAATCACAGGACACATTTTCTAAGGAGCCACCGACCTAACCCAAGGGCGACTGGTGATTAGTCGAGTCAAACTGCCCACCGCCACTCACCATTTCACCACTGGCACAACTAACGTTTCATGTGCAGAATCATCTTTATTGCATACGGTAAAATCCTAATGTTTATATAGAAATCTCCAGATTTCAATTGCATACAATTGTTGATAGAATCGTGCATTTCAAATGTTAGCAGAAACACAATAACATCCATTTGTTAATGAAACTATTTTAGGTTTCCCAGGTTAAAAAATGCTATGATGTAACAAGTCATAAACAACAATGGCGATGTGCCACACTTACGATTCATTTAGACCCACTTTATACCACTCCACAAATGTACCTTTTGAATTTATAATCAAGTAGTGGCAATGGTGATATGATGAGTGGCGCCACCGTTGGGGAGTGTGTTGTTGACTATGCTTCAGCAAAGCTGCATTTAACAAGTGAACCTGTCGACTCACTGTGTAAAGCCGACACCTGACTGTCATGGTCATACATATAGCCCAGGTAGGCAAGGTACTCTGCTGTTCTCTGAGGATTCATGTACGTAGTCAGCCTAAACACAAATAATATCTTGTGTTTAGACATTTAAAATTTATACTGATCACAAAACTGAATAAATAAAATCTAAAAAAATTGGTAAACTGAAACACAGAATTTTTCAAAACAACAGTTAGCACAATAATTAGAAGTTAATATTATATTGTTTAAGACATCCCCACAAATTACTCATTGTATCATCAAAAGGCAATTAAATGTGATATTGAAACATTGCAAATCTTAGGCAAATTCCAACAGCCACATTTTATCTTGGATCTAGACAAATCATACACAGACAAATCACATATTTTAGGCCTCGCATGTCTTCAACATCAGTACTGTTTCATAACAACAATTTGTTCTGCAAAAGCCTACCAAGAACTAGTAATGATAGTCATCTCTCCTGGCAAGTTTTTGGTCAGTAACACTGAGATAGGGGATCTTATACAGTCCGCAACTTCTACAGGAGATTCCCTCCTTTACGTTTCCGTGATCCTCGAAAAGGCAATGTTATATTCACGTAAACGAGGGAGCGATGAGGATTAAATTACATGCCACTTACACCCACTGTGCGAGGTATCCCTCTTTTGTCACCCAACCCTGTTCGTTTGTCTCGATCATGTTGTTCACGTCTGGTCCCCATGGTATTGTAGGACATGTGCTGAACAGGTTGCGCAGCTCGGTGGGCGATAGGCAGCCATCACTATCCTGACAGCCAAGAGAATATTGTCATGACAGTTCAGTAACCCTTATTCACCCCAGGGCCTTTAGAGCAGGGTACATACCCACTTTGCAAACCATCAACATGCAAATAATTTTGAGGTTATATAGTGAAATAATACCTACAGTCGTCATATTCAGTCTTTTCAAATTTCTTACGACCCTACATGTGTACACTCAATTAAAACATTTTCAAAAGGACAGTTATTATTAAGCTATAGATTAGCATGAAAAAAAATGGTACAAATATATACATATATTGAAGACAATTTATTTAATATTTCTAGCAACAGCTGTTTTAAATGTTATTACATAATGACAATAATGACATCTTTTCAGTGCTAGTATCTGCTTAAACAAAACGCTCATGGCGTTTTGCTCCATTATCACAGGAAGTCTTGGCAGCAGCTAATTCAGCGTTCATCCTGCACACAATTAATGCAGTGCATGTTAGAGTTTGTGAGTCCATGACAAGTTACACATGTACCCCCTGTGTGGGATCCTTTACTTCCCCTGGCATAGACACCAGGTAGAAGGGATCTACGGCTGTTAGCGTCTCATCCGACAGACAAAGGCAAAGTGGAATGAACGAAACTTCCCAAGCTTCAAAACGGCAACAGGTGTACTCAAACAGCCATCCTCTCGACTGACAGTCCAGCGCTCTAACCACTGAGCCACTACACCTTACAGTATGCACTCTGGCTCTAAACATACACGTTCTGTTCAATTACCTCGTCATACTTTTCAAACATAGCTATGAAGAAGTGGAACCCCTGATGTGTGAGTTCTGTCGAGCATCCAGGAGGGATCTCCAACCTGCACAGGAGCAAAACAACATCAGTAAGGATGTGAAAACAAGGTTTCTTTGTGTTACTGACTTGTATACTACTCTAACATTCAGAATCTCACCAGGTGAATGGAAAGCCAATTATTGCAAAATTTCAACCAGGAATTTTTTGTTAATATATACCTTTCCAATTTTTTTATAACCCAAGTGGACACTTGACCTACCCACCCAAATAAACAAAAATTATTGGAATTTTTTACATTTACAAAGCCCCTACGTCATTGCTACTTTGTGCTTCAGTTCACACTTTGTTTTAATGTAATGTTCAACCCTCATGAATATTACTTTTTTATCAATCAACCCAATTCCATAATTTTTTTTACAAACACATAAAACAAAGTATGCATTACTTGTATGTGAGACATGAGGTAGAATATTACAACAAACAATTTCTAACAAAATACAGAAATAGTGTAACTCTAAGCTGCCTGCACACAAAGTGTAGCAACATGTGGTAGTTGTGAGATTGGCACTGACTGTGGCCAGAGGTAGTAGTCATTCAGATCAAGACTGTCATCATAACCAAACTTGCGCAGCACGGTCCACGTGGTCTCGTGTCGGCCTCGCTGGATGAACAGTGTGTGAATAAATAGGAACCCTGCAACAGAACATGACATCTACTCAATGACACAACTCTATGTGGATGTCTATATACATTACAATCAATACAACACAACATGACACCTACTCAATGACACAGCTCTATGTGGACGTCTATATACATTACAATCAATACAACACAACATGACACCTACTCAATGACACAGCTCTATGTGGACTTCTATATATATTACAATCAATACAACACAACATGACACCTACTCAATGACACAGCTCTATGTGGACGTCTATATACATTACAATCAATACAACACAACATGACATCTAGTCAATGACACAACTCTATCTGGACGTCTATATATATTACAATCAATACCACACAACATGACACCTACTCAATGACACAGCTCTATGTGGATGTCTATATACATTACAATCAATACAACACAAAATGACACCTACTCAATGACACAGCTCTATAAGGACGTCTATATAAATTACAATCAATACCACACAACATGACACCTACTCAATGACACAGCTCTATGTGGATGTCTATATACATTAAAATCAAGGATGCACTTTTAACCATATTGCAAATACAAGCAATACTTTTCAAAAGTATTGCAAATGTATGCACATTCCTCGAAATATTGCAAATACTTGTAGAAGTATTGCAAATACTTTTGCAATAGTTGCAAAATTAGTAAAGTACTGCAAATATATTTGCAATACTTTTCTGCTCTATAACATAGATGTTTAGTAAAACAGTTTAGTACATTTTTAATGGTAATAGACATTTTTTATTGCAAAGTGATGATTACTTTTGTGGTATTCTGAATTCATAAATAAAAATCCAATCACCACAAAATGTGTTTAAATAGGTTACACTATAGTTTACATTATGGTTTACACTACAGTTTACACTATTACTATTTATGGCCTGAAATATACACTTCATCACTGAATCCATACATAAGGGGTGCCTGTCGATAGATCATTTGATCTCTCTACGTGTCGCAGCCTGACAACATACCGCCGAGGGTGATGCCGTCTTGAGATACGCCATCAGGAATGTGTTTCCTGACAACAGCCTTGACGTCCTCGAGAGCCTGTGGTTGTAGTGGTACGTTGAAGCACCGGCGCTGCAACCAAACAATCGACAACGTTATCTCTACCTTGCCCACTATCACATCATCATCCGTTCCAGGGGGGTGCTTCAAATAAATTCTTACACGTGAAACAGGGATGACCACATGCATCAATTCAGTGCACACAAAACATATACACCAGGGCTCGATTTTAATGGTAATCTGTTATTCCGAGCACACTAGATTTTGCAACGGATTACTAGTCCCATCTGTACAGGAATCCATCATGATTACCACTTAACTTGAGGTCATTTAGCCCAACATCAGAGCAGCAAAAGTATACTTTGTTGCTACAACAATGCAGCTGATATCATCTTTGTTGCTACGACCCACTTCAAAGTGGTATGCACTCAGAACCACCACCTGCACTGTTGGAATGTTGCAACAAATGTATTGCCAATATATTTATTCACTGAGCGTCTAAATTGACTATTCAGTCAGTGTAAGAAATGTTGGTTGTTTTGAAATTTAGCTAATGTATTTTTTATGAATGTACATGTTGCATTTTTATGCCACTTTGCAAAAGAGTGGTACGTGTGGTGTTTACTGATATTTGGAAATCATTAAAAAATAACAAAAAATGCTGTATTCAAAGGAGTCACATTTCATTCACATGGTAATATTGGGAAACTGAGAGACCATCTAGATCCAAGATGAGTCCAGACGCATCAACTTGTAGTAACAGTGAACAATCGTCTCTATTAATACATGTGATGTATCAAGTAACCACGTTACACGACATATGCCTTATTTTATATTTTCTTACCTGAAACCTGTATATTTCTTTATCGTTTAATATCTGGTCGTTGTCTTGATCACAAATCTGGAAGCAAATAAAAAATTCTTGTATAGAGAAGACCAACAGTGCAGCACTGACTCCAGTTAACGTATGACAACATGACAATCACTGGGAGGTGACTATCTTAACATGAGGCAAACTAACACAGATGATAATGAAAGATACCACCAATACTTAGAAAAACACACACTACCGCTGATACAGCTTTGCAATGTGGGCCAGAAATTAAGCGGGAATGCATCAGTATAAACATAAATTTTGGCATACAGTATTAGATGTCCAGTCCGAACTTCCATAATCTGAGTGTTTTCGAGTTTGAAGTCCTTACCAAAATCGCAAACATGTTTCAACAGATCACTGCTTTGTTGATGAGGAAGACGTTTGAGTTAATCGAACAAAGTTGTGGCAGAATCACATAATTAAAATGCCGTATTTATCTAGCATACCTCCTCTTATGAAATGTACGATCTTGAAGTTTTGCTTATTCACTGAATTATGCACGTATTAATAAGCAAATATACAAAGGAACTTACCTTGAATATCCTAGTTAATGCTGATTTACACTTCACGGTAAGCTGTAACAGACAAAACATACTAACAGTAACAATACAGCCCTCGATAACATATCCACAAAGGAACAACATTTTAAAAGCAAACATTAAATAAACAGCATCACTAAAATGAGATAAACATTGGAATAGACTCGCTTTATGTGTGTATCATAATGATAAGTTCTTATATAGCATCTGATCTTTGGGACCTTTTGAAATGCTTTACACTTCACCCCCAGCAGACCTGCTCCTTTACACTTCACCCCCAGCAGACCTGTTCCTTTACACTTCACCCCCAGCAGACCTGTTCCTTTACACTTCACCCCCAGCAGACCTGTTCCTTTACACTTCACCCCCAGCAGACCTGTTTCTTTACACTTCACCCCCAGCAGACCTGTTCCTTTACACTTCACCCCCAGCAGACCTGTTCCTTTACACTTCACCCCCAGCAGACCTGTTCCTTTACACTTCACCCCCAGCAGACCTGTATCTTAACACTTCACCCCCAGCAGACCTGTTCCTTTACACTTCACCCCCAGCAGACCTGTTTCTTTACACTTCACCCCCAGCAGACCTGTTCCTTTACACTTCACCCCCAGCAGACCTGTTTCTTTACACTTCACCCCCAGCAGACTTGTTCATTCCAACATTAACTTGACTTCTCTGTGAAGCATTCGGCCTCACTGCAATAACAACTCAAAAATTACTCAATCATGTATACCCATACCCACCGCTGTCTACAGCCAGGTACTCATTCATACAGTCAAGTAAACTGAGACAATGTGCAGTGAACAAAACTGTTTTGAAAAAGGCAGCAAGAAAATTTTAACCCCAGCCCTTTCAAACCTCTCAAATAAGAGCCCAACATTTTAACCACAATCCCCCACTCAAGTTCATAATAATCAGTATTTGTAAGTAAAAATTAAATGTTTGCAAACCACGTATTTGAAAATTCATCGGTGAATAAAGGTTCTACAGGTGAAAGGTCTGTACCTGTTTGGAGTCAGGTATGTAGAGTGGTGCAGTAGGGTGGAGAACGGCTTTCTGTGCGTAGTAGAACACCTCGCTGATGTTCTTCAGGGTCTTGGCAGAACACTGCAAACAGGCAACATGATCTGAACACTGCAAACAGGCAACATGATCTGAACACTGCAAACAGGCAACATGATCTGAACACTGCAAACAGGCAACATGATCTCAACAGTGCAAGAAGACAGCATGATCTCATAACTGCAAACAGGCAACATGATCTGAACACTGCAAACAGATAACACAATCTTCTACACATATTTTTTTTTAACTGTCAGGCAAGTTAACAGGCACAAACATTACAACGAAGATAACTTATGTTAAAATGTGGCAGAGGATCCTGCATTATTTAGAACAGCTAGTTTGAACATTCTGTCCAACCCAAAACGGTGTTTCTAAAAAGGCTTTCAGTGTTATCTAGTGTTAGAGGGTAATAACATATTTAATATACACAAAAAGAGGGCTGCAACAAAAAAAGGTTTGTAACAGCAACCAAATAAAACTATTGAAACAAATTGCCATGGGATTTTTTTTAACTAACACGTCAAAAACTGCATTTCAGCCTGGGACATTTCCCAATTAGCAAACAAACACATTACAGAAAAAGCCACCTACCTCCACACAGGTTTCCACTTCTGCATATTGATTCATTATGGGCAAGATGCTCTGTCAAGACAATACAACTCATTAGTTAGTTGTGATTAACAAAGCAACAAGAACTTCGTAGTGGTACGGAGCATCGACACTGCTAAATTTTAGCAAATTCGACAATTGCAATATAAATCAATCACAGTATTCAATGGCTGCACCATCTGATCTACAAATTAAACTGCCATTTGATTAAGGTTTGTTAACGTTTCCAATAGGTTTCTAGATTCTATCCAGCACTCTGCACATTCCATTAACTGATTAATGTGTAAAAACTTACATATGTAGCTAGAATCTGACAGTTTTTTGATGACTCGTTCAACTAGTCAGTACATTTTGGTAAATTATGCCAAGTTGACCTATGTATCAGGCTTGTTAACAAATACATGTCAACGCATTTTACTGCAAATTTATGCAAATGTTTCACTTGATTCAAATGCAAATGTCATTTTCCAGGAACGCATTCAAATGCAAATGTTTTGGTTACACATTTGCAAATGCATTTTAATTAATTTCAAATGTTTGGCTTTATATTAACCTTTTGTTTTATTTCGAGAAAAAATAATGTCATCCAGTGGTGACTCTTGCTGGACAACAGTCACTAAAAGAAAAAGATCAGTTTTGGCAGGTGGAAATGCGAGGGAGGAATAGACAATTGACAGGGAATGAAAGGCTAACCATTCAGGTAGGCCAGAATGGAAGGGAAACCCAAGATAATAGATTGTGGGGTCACTGGGATGATAACCTGGTGGATAATTAGTTACCACTAATCACTCTCTCTGGCTGTAAATATTTAAGGCTGGCATTGCTAATGTTTACTCCCACAATGAGCTGCCACCCCAACCCACCCCAACAGTGCCAACACAACACAAGGGAGTCATTTGTCTGATTTGTTTCATTGAACAGGTAATCTCTGCAGCCATCACCTATTAAACCAGTTGGTCTTTTCATGTTGTATGAATAACAGGTCAGCCATTGACCAGTACTGACCATCAGCCCAGTCAATATGTTGTAAAAGTGGATTCACAGGTCAGACAATGATTTCATAATCTGCTGAGGATACTGCTCCCTGCAGAGCACTTTTTTCAATGGCAAGTTGTGAACTTGTAAAAGTGAACTTAACACTAATAATTACTCAAATAATTATGCATGCATTTGATTGTGCATTTGACAAATCAAATGTTTGTGGGTCGCATTCAAATGCAAATGCATTTAAAATTTCATGGAAGCATTTTAATGCGCATTCAAATGCATTTGTATTTGTTAACAAGCCTGCTATGTATGTTACTAGAATGTAGAAGCTGACCTTCTAAGCTGGCATTAAAGGGCTAAGGTATACGTATGTTATCTTCAGTGGCTCTTTAACATCCCCAATGTGACATTAACATGGTAATTCTCAATGTCGACAGGACCAATCTTTTCACTAACCTAACCTGGTCCAGGGATTTAACCGAGATTATGCTACCACACCTAACCTGAGCCATCTGCCACAGGGAATCTGCTATAAGGCACGACCACCTACCTCCATGCTGCTGATGTCGAGCAGGTCTGACTTGTTGCCAACAAGAATCACGGGTTTAATGGTGTCCAACCGGTGCACTTGTCGTATCAGGGGCAGCCAGTAGCTTGTGATCTGAACCAAACAGTCACAAGGTTATTGCAGTCGTCAAAGTCGTGTCTTGTTTGTATTTTACAATATGTCCAAATTAAATGCCAATTTAATGCTGTAAAATAGTAGCATAAACTGTTTGATTTTAATAATAACACTTCTGTAAACAGATTCATATTTAATAGCATCATAAAAATGTCTGCACACTGAGGAAAAGAATCTACTTTTTACTATGTAATAATGTTGTTCCACCTGGTACTGACTGTTTGTTAAATAAAATCAGATTGCCAAAATTGAGATGGAAGTGAGAGAAAAGGCATTCACTTACTCGCTCAATCGTTGCATCATCGTCGACAGCGTAGACGATGCATATGACATGTGCCTGCAACAAAAACATTCTGCCATGAAGGACAATGTCACACCATCATTTAACCCGAGACCCCTCCCACTACACGGAACTTTGAAATACATCAACTTGTGTGCAACTCCGGCAATTTCATAATATTCACCAGGTGGCGCTTCAGCCGTTATAATGCAAACGACTGCCTGATTGCACACAGAGTTAGGAAAATAAACAATGTTTTTAAATACACCGATGTAGGACCGCAAAAGCCACCCCCACGAAAAGAATTTTGAGCAATGTTGCACATCTATGTTTTGATGTTATCATTCTATTACCTGCCCATCTGAATGATGCACACCGATGACAGCGTCGGGCATCCTAGCTAGCCAGGGGTGGTGGTAGTACTACACTACCCCTGGCCAGGGTTGAAAAAATAATGATTTTTATTTTAAAAAAATTGGATTTAAAAAAATTTTAATCAGATTTTTTTTTTTTTTTTTTTAATCTGGAATATAGACATTTATATCGATGTTTATATTTATAAACTCTTTCAAACATGTTCTATTAAATTGATTTGGGTACTTGTCTTAACAGAGGGTACATGATTTTTGCTTATATAAAGACATTAGGCAATGTCCACAAGGCCTCACTGCCTGTAGTTGCATAGTCTGTCTTGGAAAGGAAAGCATGCTGTGTGTCTGTGGCTGTGGTTAATTATTATTTGCTGAGAGGGTGGATTAGCACCTGTCCAGAGCTCTGTGTACTCTTGTAAACAATTATTTGTGTTAAATTCATATAAATCAGCGATTAAAAAAATCGGAAATAAAAATATCATAAATCAATGATTTTTTTTGAGTGATTTAAATCAAACAACCCTGCCCCTGGCAGATCGACCTGTTGAAACGTGGATTAGTCAGTTTATCCCACGCCATGTGTGGATGCATGCTGAATCATCTGTACTTCGTCCCACTTCCTGTCTTGGCCACAACCAATTAAAAATCCCAGAGACGTCCACCATATTGGTTAACTCAGCAACAGAAAGTTCCACGTTTCAGCAGGGTTATCCGCCAGGGGTACTGATGTAGTCAGAAGCCCCTGGCAGCATGCATGGTACCAGGCAACCTATAACACAGCTGCTGCTGGCATATAATTATACTGACTGTTTATCCACTAGAGTTTCTTGTGTGAACCAAAAACCGTGATGTACAGTGAAAAGCACCCAATGACTTCTGCTGTGTGAGAAATCTTTTAACTGGACATTAATGTTCCACTCCTTCAACTGATAGTCTGCTTTAGTAGGTGACTAAGGGGTCGGGTCACAATTGTCAACATTTACCCATTCGTACAAAGCATACCTAAGGGGAGGGGATCAAGATCCATCTACTAATTGAAATAAATGTTGTTTACATGCACAATATGACCTGGCACTGTTGTGTCAAGCACCACTGCGCTATCAACCGTTACATAATTACTGCTGTTTTTAATTGTATAACCGCTCACCACGCAGATTGTGTAATGCAGTCAGACATCTTGGAAATTCATAACTTAATCGAAAACAATTATTATTGAAGGTCAAAATAATATCGATGGTTATTAGTGTATGTAATACACATGCAGGCCTACTATGTCTATTGAGATCAATCTGGAAAAATATCAACATTTAAAGTACTAATCCAGGGAGAGGGTGTCAGAGAATATGTCGATAATTGTGAACGACCCCAAAATTTCAATGTTTATGTATCATGTCTAATTAGTTAGATAACTGCCGTTACGTGAAACTAAGGACACAGTAGGTGCCACCACAAACTGATTCTGAATCAGTCCAAAGCTTCCTTCTGTCAACTCACATAACTAAGACAACACAACTTAAGACACTTTCCCTAAGGCCTCAAGTTACTGCCATACTAGAAATTACAGCATCCAAAAATAATTTAATTAAGGGCTAAATATATGTTTGGCAGCTGACAAACGGCACGTACCCACGCATGACCGCCCACGCACCTACATGCACAAGCCTAACAAAACATATAAAGACAGCCTGAAAGTTATTTCGAACCCTACGTAAGTATACGCATATGCACAGCATTATGGGCAGGGTTTTTTTTCCCGGATATTTTTATTTTTTTGGAAATCTTTTATATAGATGTTTATAAACTCTTTCAAACGTGTTCTGTTCAAATCGATTTGGGTACTTGTCTTAACAGAGGGTACATGATTTTTGCTTATATAAAGACATTAGACAAAGTCCACAAGGCCTCACCCCCTGTAGTTCCATAATCTGTCTTGGAAAGGAAAGCATGCTGTGTGTCTGTGGCTGTAGCAGTGCTAATTATTGTTTGCTGAGAGGGTGGATTAGCACCTATCCAGGGCTCTGTGTACTCTAAGGGTCTCTAACCAGACTGCAAACTGGACAGTATTAAACAATTGTAGCCCAGACTGTCTCACTTGAGTCAACATACTGAATTGGTAACAACTAGCACAAGCTCTAAGTGGACTTTTACTCAGGGCTTCTGACTTGAAAAGATATTCTCTGGAAGACAAATTTGTGTGGCTTCACTGCATTCAGAAAGGGAAGAGCTCACACACTATGTCATAAAATATTTTACTATCAAGGTATCTGATGACAATACAACTACACAAGTGTGCGCACATTGTGCTTCTGTATAACAAAAATTTATCTTGATGCTTGTAAACAATTATTTGTGTTAAATTCATATAAATCAGCTATTAAAAAAAATCATAAATCAATGATTTTTTTGGAGCAATTTAAATCAATGATTTAAATCAAACAACCTTGAATTATGGGTGACAATAATGGCACCAACATACAGTTCTAGTTCTGATCTATATTTTGGTCCCACAGGTGAAACAAATATTGTAACTATGGCTTTTTCGGTTGCTGCACCAACTCTGTGGAATGCACTCTGTGTCAGCAGGAAACATAATAAAATTTGCCATCATCTGAGGATTTATTTTTGCTTGCCCTCCCCAGCATCCTGGCGTATCTATCCATCTGTTGACAACTGTAGCATTGTACAACCGATTTCAAGATTGCCTGACCCATTTGTTTTAATGCGCCTCTGACCTCAGGTTTCCATGGATTTAGACGATAGAAGTTTTTTATTGCATTATTATATATAACTCGGGGGTTGGGAACATAAAAACTGCAAAGCGGGGTCAGGTCAACATCTATAAATGAACAGAAACCCACCTTCTGAATTTCCTCCGACAGCTGATCTTCATCCTGTTCTTGGGCTGGCAACAGAAACATCAAGGGTAGATTAGGGCAGAAGTGTATGATGTCAGTGCATATTACATTCTACTCGGCTACATGCAGCAATGCAAGATATACTTTATAGGTATTGAATACCGGATTTAAGTTTGAGAAATATTCTTTTAGTCAGTAAAAACTAAAATATGAACTTTAGTCAGCTCTTCTGGCACTAAATATATATTTTTACGAGTTATTATTAGTAAATGATTATTATACCACATATTTAGCTTTTTTCAGTCACTAAATATATATTTTTATTGTACAACTGATCCTAGGAAAGGGGTGCAAGGTAGATTTAATAGCAAGTGTACAGTGACTACAGGCAAAGGCCTAGGGCTGTCAAAACAAAACAAACAAAGTTTAGAATGTGTACTAGATTTACACATTAAGCGTTTCGGGACAATTTGGGTGAAATTTCTGAATGATCGAAATTTCATAATTGAAATCTGCAATAAATTATAAGATTTCAGCTAGCATTTACCTTGTCATTGATGTTACATTCTAAAAATATTCAAATGTCACTCATACTGAGGATGAAACACAGAAGTGAGTTGTTCTCAAAAAACCAGATTTCTCGTGTTTTGTCCTTGTTTTTGACTACTTCCCCAAGTAAATCTATTTTCACAGGTTTACTGGTAGCACCGGCATTGTGTTGTTACAGAACTCAAGAGACAACAATACTGTACAAAACACACCATAAACCTCCACATAGCAGTCTATTATACTGAATAACACTGACGATAACACCAAATAACAGATATCGGGATGAAACATTTTGTCCGTATAATGAAGTATTCAAAACATTGAGTGATACTAACAGGAGTAATCCACGAGGTGCGTGGGCACTTTCTCCGGGGTGACATCTGCTGGGATTGTAATCTCTTCTGCTTTGGCTGGAACCTGCCAATGATATCACACAACATGTCATTTTCAACCTTCTTTCACTCATCTTGTTTCAGATTAACTTTGCGAAAAATCAAACCTATCCAGTATTGAATAAAACGTGCCAGCTTATTTGTACAAATTTTTTATTTTGTTTTCATGAAATCATCGGACAAATTATTTGATTGGTCAAAACATGGCGAGAAAGGGCAAAAGTGGTCTGACTCTATGTACTATGGCATAAGGTGATTTACAGTTTTTTTCCACAAGTTAGCCGATCTAACAATTAATCATTAAAGTCAATTCTCTTGATGATTTTAACGAAAGTGTGGCCTTTTTGAACCAACTGTTCATATTACTTATATTCACACACTACAGATCTAAACAACATTGAACCTGATTCGCAATGGGCTAAATGAACTGTGTTTTATTTAACTGTATTTAGTTTTTATTTTGTGCTCTTCTTTCCAAAGTGTCAAGTCCAAAGGCAACTTTTTTATAACAACAATAGCTATGACCATTTGAAAAACATTTGCATTAAAATGGACAAAACAGAAAATCAGAAACACAAGCCATAGCCATACAAAATAACTGTATCACCCAATATTGTGTTGTTGAAATCCAACCTGGCAATATAAAATCACACTGGATAAACCAAACAGTTTTATGCAAAGCCTTTTTATACTGAAAGATTGCAAGTTAGCATACCTCTTCTGGAAATTCTTCACTCACTAAAGAGAGGATCAATGATGTTTTCCCCACATCAGCTGTAAAATGAAGTGTTCAGTGTTCATGGTGTTAAAAGTAAAGTATGAAGTGGCTAGCGCTCAGGACCTGTAAGCATAACTGTACAACTATTGGTCTGGCATTCTTTCCGTTTTGTGCAGTAAGTGTGTGCATGTATTCCCGGCAGCGTACAATGTGTGCATGCAGACAATCAACAAATCATTACTAAACCAGGAGTTAAACACCAGAATATTACCCGATATGTTAAAATTTGACAAAGCAGTATGGTTTTATACACAATTGTGCTTGAACATATATAATATTATAATTGACAACAATGTTTTGATATGGCAATAAACATGTAACAAAAAGATGACAACATTTATGAACATAATCTATTTTCCAACTATTATTATGTTAGCACACATATACCTGGAAAAACCGATGACAGATTTTGAGCTAAATGTTAATTCAATTAAGAAAAAAAAACTACTACACAGAAGTACTAATACTCAGTATTAGATATACACAGGTACAATTATAAAATTATAACTACACATTCCTGAGAAAATTATATAAAAATGTATACTCATTATATAAAGCTGCTGTGCATAAACTATGCATACTTTTGTCATTTCAATAGTAAACGCATGAATGTATTTTACGATACAATCAGCTTTGAGATACAATCAGCTTTGCCTTTGAGTCAGACCAACATACCGCCAGACGATGCCATCCTCGTGAGGCGTGACATGTCAGATGCGATTATGTTACGGCGCTCGGCAAATCAATGAAATTAACGCATTAATGCAAAGGGTATAATCCTGACCTTATACTTACGTTCGCCAACCAACAAAATGCGTACATCACGTCTCATTTTGTTGGCGGTAACACGAACCCTGGACTGAAGATAAACCCTTTCTTCAAAACCGAGTTTGAAAAGTGGGCTTCATCGAGTTCAAGGGCAGAGAGGTTGGCTGGGGACGACACTAATTCGGAGCAGTTAGTCTGGACTAGAACGAGAAACACATTGAATTTCCTCTGACCAACATCACAATATTACGATATTGTGACTTTGTTTCAGTTAGGATAAACCGTAGCCTTGTAAATATACACCAACAAACATGTTCAACCCCGGATATGCAGAAGTAGCGCCTTGCCAATACGCATGCTCCACCAGAAGGAGCCAATAAAATCCACCGACACATTCTAACAAAAATATTTTGAAACTGCCTCGCATTTCATAGTGCCAGCTATTATCGCCCACTGGCAACTGTGGCCGATCGCAACTCGTACAGCAGGTTTGCATTTTCTGTTTCTTTGCAACTAAAAGACGTCCATGTTTTTATAATAAATTATACTTACCAGGTGTGTACAATTGATCTCCTATAAAATTCGTTCAAATCTGTTAATTATAGAACCACAAAAATATGATACTAGTAACTAGTATGTATGGAGTGAGCCGTCGGTACGACGGATCTCGACCTCAGTCAGTATCGTGTGTACGGTTGTGGCTGAACAGACCGATCCGCGATGCACATTGTCGTCCACAGACACGACACACAACGGTGACAGTGTTTGATGAAGGCTGGGTAGCCTTCCGTCTTAGTCTCTTCTCTCTCAGGGCGTCGCACCGCTTTTTTTCGAATTCGTGTAGGCCGACGTGGCATATGCGACGCCAGAGGGCACGGTCCATCGCTGTGGACTCCCAGGTGTTGTGAGGCACGCCACATGATTTTAGTGTTGCCTTGAGCACGTCCTTGTATCTCTTTCGCTGCCCTCCCAATGTTCGTTTGCCGGCGTCCAGTTCTCCATAGAACACTGCCTTGGGGATGCGGTCATCGGCCATTCTCACAAGGTGCCCGGACCAGCGGAGTTGTGCACGCTTGATGTGGTGTTCGATGCCATTTTGTGCACAGCACTGTAAGACCTCAGTGTTGGAAATCATGTCTTGCCACTTGATGTTAGCGATGCGCCTTAGGCTGTGCATGTGGAACTGGTCGAGTCTCCGTATGTGTCGGCGGTATGGTGTCCACGCCTCGCATCTATATAGCAGTGTCGGTAGCACCACGGCACAGTATACACTGATTTTGGTGGCAAGACATACACAGCGTTCATTCCAAAGGCGCTTGGTGAGTCTGCCGAATGACGCGCTCGCTTTCCCAATCCGTGTTGAGACGTCATCGTCTATCATGGCATTTTGTGATAGCGTGCTACCCAAGTAGGTGAGCTTGTCAACGACGTTTAGTGGGTTGTTGTCGATGGTGATGATTGGAGCCGAGTAGTCTGCTCCAGGCTTCGGCTGATACATCACCTCGGTTTTCTTCAGACTGATAGTCAATCTGAAACGGCGGGCGGATCTGGCGAAAGCATTGGTAATCGCTTGTATGTCATCGATCGTATGTGCAAGAAGTGCACAGTCGTCAGCGAATAGTAGGTCTTTGATCAGTAACTTGGAAGTTCTTGTCCTGGATTTGAGTCGTCGAAGGTTGAATACGTTTCCATCAGTTCGGAACCGGATGAGTGCTCCCAAGTCGTTGTCATGGAACGCATCGTTGAGCATGGCTGAGAATACTAATGTGAATAACAGTGGTGCCATCACACAGCCTTGCTTGGTGCCATTTGTTACCGGGAATGGCTCTGACGTTTGACCCTGATCTTGCACTCGGGCAACCATCCCTTCGTGGAATGAACGTATTACGTCGACAAACAAGTCAGGGCAACCAATCTTTCGTAGTATCTGCCATAAGCCATCTCTGCTGATTGTGTCGAAGGCTTTCGGCAAGTCAACAAACACCATGTATAGAGCTAGGTTTTGCTCTCTACATTTCTCCTGCACTTGGCTAGTTGCGAAGATCATATCGATTGTACTGCGCTGTGCTCGGAAGCCGCATTGACTCTCGGGCAGGATGTTATCAGCGAGATGTAGTGCAAGTTGATTTAGCAAGATGCGCGCGAGTATCTTCCCAGCTATACAGAGAAGAGAAATTCCACGGTGGTTGTCACAGATGCTTTTGTCACCTTTCCTTTTATAGATGTGGACGATGGACGCGTTCTTGAACTCTTGCGGAACAGCCCTGCTGTCCCATATGTTGCTGAAGAGCTTTACAAGGCACTTCGTAAGGTTTGTGCCACCGTACTTGTAGATTTCGGCAGCAATCGCATCTGGTCCTGCTGCCTTTCCACTGGAAAGTTTCTTGATTGCTGCGGTAGTTTCTTCAAGTGTGGGTCGGTGTGCCAGTTCTTCCATGAGTGGGCGCTGTGCTATGTTGTCGATTGCGGCCTGCGAGATTGTTGATGGCCAGTTTAGCACATCGCTGAAGTGCTCCGCCCACCGCTCCAGTACGCGACTGGGCTCTGTGAGTCGTGTTTCGGCGTCTGCGCTCAGTAATGATGTAAATCCATTTGCTTGTAGACCGTATATCGCTTTGAGACCGTCATAGAAGGACTTTGAGTCTTTTCTATCCGCTGCCTCCTGCAACTCGTTCGCCCTGTCAGACCACCATTGTTCCTTCATGGCACGCAATCTGGCTTGAGCCGATTGCTTGTAGTGTCGATACGTGGTTGCTTTAGCTGCCGAATCTCAATCATTTATCCACTCTAGATGTGACTCATGCATTTTTCTGAGGACGGTGGCTGCTTCTGTATCATTTTCATCAAACCAGTCACGGTGTTTGCGTTTTGTGGTGCCTAGTACGTCTAGCGCGCCTTGGTAGATTATGTCACGCAGCTTAGTCCACGTCTCATCCACATCGTGAGTTGTTTCAGCCTGTTCCTCGATTACCTCTTCCAGCTTTTTCTCCAGTTGCCGCTGTAGTTCGACAGATTTTAGTCTTGATACGTCCAGCTTCTTCCTTGGTTTCGTTCCACACCTGTGCTTGCTGCCTTGGAAGGTTAGTCGCATGCGACTCCTCACCATCCTGTGATCAGACCAGCAGGTTGTGGCGCCTATGGTGCATGTCTTTTTGACGTCACGTGAGTCGCGTTGCCGGACTATGATGTAGTCGATCACGTGCCAGTGTTTAGATCGAGGATGCATCCACGATGTCTTGTACTTATTTGCTTGTTGGAATAGCATATTGGTGATTGTCAATTGGTATTCAGCACACATGTTCAGGAGTAGAGAGCCGTTGGCATTTTCGTTACCCATGCCATGATGTCCGATGACACGTTCCCATGTTTCATGGTCCCGTCCCACTCGAGCATTGAAGTCACCAAGCACAATCAACTTGTCGCTGCGTGGGACTCTGCCGATCGTCGTCTTCAGACTTTCATAGAAATTTTCTTTCTCCTCGTCCGGGTAAGTCATTGTTGGTGCATATGCACTAACTATAGTGGCGTAGTTCTTTCCGGACAGTCATTTACTCCCTTTGGCAGCTTATCAATGTGGCATAGATATGAGGACTTTATCACAAAGCCTACTCCTGCTTGTCGATGGTCATTGGCTGGTTTGCCGATCCAGAAAAAAGTGTAGCCAGCACCCTTTTCCTCAAGTTGAGACTCGTCTGGTAGCCTCGTTTCATTCAAAGCTGCGATGGTGATGTTGTACCGTGCAAGCTCTCTGCCAATGATGGCTGTTCTACGTTCTAGCTGCTTGTCGTTATCTTGTAACGTTCTCACATTCCATGTGCATATATTCAATGTATCGTTTCGACCGCAGTGTTGGATGACCAGCCCGTCGCAGTTTGCGGGCAAGTCGGGTTTGGGTCAGCTTTTTTTAGGAAACGTTTTTTATTCCCTTCCCCGTTTATAGAGAGCAGTGCTACCCCTAAACAGGGCTGCTCTGACGCCCAGGCAGGATACGAATGGCATCGTGACTCCACTGTCGATGACCAAGCGACCGTCACATCGGGGCCGCCAGCGTGCAGGGTCGTGACTAGCAGCTTCCAGCGACATCCTTCGCCTGCCACCGTTGCCACTTCCCCATCGCCGCTGGGCTTGTTTGACTGAGTACCTGCGCATGAAGGTTTAGGGTGGCATGTACTTGCACAGATACATTCCACACACTCGATCCTACCTTCCATGACCCGTGGCTCGGGTTAACCGAGACGACCGGTGAAAGGGTTGGACTGCCGGCAGTGACCAAATGGCTGTAATACGTCTAACCAATTGCTCTGTGATGCTCTGCCACACATCTGCTTGACCGCCTTCTGAGCCGCAGTGAACAATGTGAGTCCCATAGCGCCTCATCTGCCGGAGAAGTCTTTAGACACAGTGGGGTAGACGTCCCCTACTCATCACCAAGGTATACCCTGGTGGCTACCCCGTACATAGTTCAGCCAGTCAGCCGAGACTGTTGCCCGGAGGGTGGCCGCTGCGCTGTCCGCGCAACTACTAGGAGCCATATGTACGAGTTGGATGGGGAGGGTAGACCGGAGTCCTGGGCCACCCACTGCATGCAGTGGATGCGGCTGCCGCTCAGACAGAGGTGCTACTACTCATCCCCATCCCAACCCTCCTAGTAACTAGTATAGCTGGAAGGAAACGCCCACTAAAAATAGGTACCAGAACAGCGAACTGGCAAAAGTCACCATGTCATGCCATGTCAGTGTTGCCACATGTCCATTGATCACGATTCAAACACTTGCATTGGCGCAGCCTCCTACAAAGGAGAACCGACATCTGCCTTGTCATGTTATAAATTATAAGACATTACATGGCATAGTCGCCCTGGACCTCTTCCCCCAACTTATACCCCTGGTGTTAAAAAAATATGATACAAGTTTGTTAAATAATGGATAATTTATGTCATGACATAAATAATGAATATCTGAACACTACGAATAATTATGTTCATGAAACAAATACTGAATGATACTTTGGCATTAATTACAGTTGGTTTTATGAGGTGTATACGTACATCTCCACAGGTAATAAAGCATTTGAATAATGCAATACAAATGTGTCAGACTCATTAGTAAGCAATTCCACGCAACACTAGCTCTGAACTGATTAGTTCGGACAACCGAAAGATTAATATGGTACCTTCATTATGTATTTATGTTCTCATTATTATGTCTGCAGTGCTCACTAAAATTTATGCGCCAAATGTTGTTAAGCTAATCATCACATTGTTGCCAAATTAGCTGGGGTAGCAGCTTTGTGGTTCACAGACACGTTCCACTTTGTTGATGATCTAGAGAGAATGAAGAACAGTCTCTTTGAGTAGATAAGAAGAACAACAGCAACATCATGGCTGTGAACCTAGTTCCTGTGATTCCTTCTGAAATTGGCAGTAAGTAATAATTTATACTATAAAGTAGTTTCTGTCTGTCTGTCTGTCTGTCTGTCCGTCCGTCCGTCCGTACGTCCGTCCGTCCATCCGTCCGTCCGTACGTCCGTCTGTTCCCTCATATCTCCATCAGTTTCACTGATGATTCATACATTAAAATATTTCAAAATTGTCCGGGGAGGTTGGGATATTACGGAGGAACTTATGTGGACGCTTGACATAGATTATGTAACTCAAAACATTGTTGGCGACACTATGCAGGTTTTCTATGATTGTTCCAAGTGATGTGATCTACGTCAAATGTTCATATAAGTTCCTTTGTATGGTATGAATGCGAACGTGAAACTGGCAGTTGTATATGATTTTGATTTTTGGGGCATGTAGTTGTCATTGCCAATGGCATTGCCCTACCAAAACTTGACTGGGCAGTGCAAGGAGTCATAAACTCTTGCAGTGGCTGCATTTTCTTAAATGTCCTCTGCCTTGTCAGTTGTCCTGTTCCTCGCTGGATGGTCCTGTTCATGTCTGCTGCAGCCACCTGCCCATCTGTCTACACGAATGTGATGGTCAACAAGGTGATTACGTTCCCGGCAGACAAGGACAACATAACAAGTGTACAATATTCAACTGACGGCAACTTCCTCGTGTGTGGTGATGCCGATGGACGCCTGCTGGTAAATGTTTTCAAACTCCCACCTCGATTCATTTAGCCAATCACGAATCAGCTTCATTCATATCTCTAGTGCATGAATAGTGAGTATTATGCGCAGTCAGTTCAATAATTTAAAGATTGCATAATTTTTTTTAACATCATTTTAAGAATTGACTTTGATCATTTGATCAGGTAACTGGTGAAAGTGTGAATAGATTTAACAAGATTTAACAAGATTGCCATCCCAAACAACAAGTTCCAGATGGCACATGGACAAGGAAGCCATTGGCTTATCGAGAGTCCAACAATTTTCTCATCTATATGTAGCCCGCCCTTATCAAATATCTGTCAATTCTATTTTTAAACATATTCACACTACTAGCATTAACACAATCATTTGGCAGTTTGTTCCATTCATTTATCACCCTCTGTGAGAAAGAGTACTTTCTCATGTCCAACCTACACTGCTCCTTAACTAATGCTGCTTTGTGTCCTCTGGTTCTACTGCCTTCTTTAAGTTTGACGAACATATTCCTATCAACATCCTCATAACCGTTCACTATTTTAAACATTTCTATTTGGTCTCCTCTTAGTCTCCTGGCATTATGCTATAGTATATAGAGCCGGACTACTTTTGCCCTTTTTTGCTAAATTTTGCCAAAACTAATTTAATAGTTCGTGCGATGATTTCAGCAAAATTTTTACCTGTAAATGTGCTAGCGTGCTAGCATCCAAAAAAATTTAGATATATATTTGCAACTTCCATCCATTCCTAGCTGCCATTTCCTGAGTTCAATTTACTGCCCTAAACAGTGTGATTTAGCCTGCTGAAATTTAGCATCTGGAACTGGTAATGAACTAATATCGTCCCTTGTAAACATTGTTTACTGAACTAGGTTTTCTTCCATTAAAAAAATCTGCTGACATCATATTTCCAGCACTCTCTTCTTGTGGTCCAACCTTATCACACACTTTCTGTTTACTCCTAACATATGCATTTATGTCACTTTTTATGTAACAATAAAAATAAGCTATGTTTGAAATGAGAAAATCCTAAAGAAGCTATGACCAAAAATTATCATGTAACATTATAATTTTTTTTCATAGCTTTAGTATTTTATCATTTCAGATGTAGCATTATTAAGTGCCTCTTTGTAACTGTTGTGGTCTTCATTATTCATTATTTCTAGTATGCCTATATACCTTCCACATAGTTTGTAACTGTTGTGGTCTTCATTATTCATTATTTCTAGTATGCCTATATACCTTCCACATAGTTTGTAACTGTTGTGGTCTTCATTATTCATTATTTCTGCCTATATACCTTCCACATAGTTTGCTTGTATGTAATTATTTTAACAGCTTCTTTAGACAAGTATTTCTTTCTGGACCATTTTTCTTGTTTTTCAAGGGCATAAATCAATTGACAATGCTTGTAATTTCATATTTTAAAGGTACATGGTCTGATCATTGTTTTTGTCAAATCATAATTTATAGTATAAACTATATTTTAACATCTTGACCGTTCAAATGTGTTTGAATGAATCACAATTTAAAAATATAATTTTACAGTTATCTGTTTATGAATATCGACCTTGCTGTTCAGCATTCTAAAATATTATATTCAAGTCAAAATTAATCAAATAACAATATAATTATATTAATGCAGACTATTCATCATTTGTGGCAGTAAATTGTAACTCCGGAAATGGCAGCTAGGAATGGATGGAAGTTACAAATATATATCTTTATTTTTTTTATGGTAGCTTATTTACAGGTACAAATTTTGGTGAAATCATCTCACAAACTATTAAATTAGTCATTAAGACATTTGTGTGGTCAAGATGCTAGAACATACATAGTTCATACTATATAACATGATTTTATGATAAATACCATTAGGCTATGTATCTTTAAAAGGTTCCAGCATTCTAGTGCTGTCTTAATCTTCAACCTATCTTGCTAAGTACTTGGCCTGTATTATTTTTTCAATCTAGTCATTGTTGCTACCGTAAATATTGTATTTGAAGCCTCACTTGTAATTAAAGCCATATTTTGACATGAATCCCGGTATGTTGTTTCAGATCTTGTCGGGAGACACGGGCGCCATACTGAGACCTGTGAAACATTACAAGCATGGGTCTGTCGCCATTATGTGCATTCGGTTCCATCCCATGAAGCATAATGAGTTCTTGGTCGGCACGGCCAATGGAATAATACGTCGATGCGAAGCCACCACTGGGGCCTCGCAGAGTGTCGCAACAGGTACAGTGAGATTGTATCAAGTAACTGGATTTAACAAAGATTCCTAACAAATGCTGTATTTTTATTCATCTCAGTTCAGACTCATTTTGCCAAAAAATTATTTTCTATGAAATCATCAGAGAAAGTAATTAATTATTTTTTACCTTGTACAACCAAATTTCCCTTGATTTGTACTCTCTGTTGCCACTGCTAGATAGCTCCATGGAGTAAAAATGTTGCAGAGTGCGTAAGTCTCGCCTGGTGGTACATAGCCTCTAGAAACTAGCACAACCTGGACAAATAGTACTGGGCAGATCACATCCATTAGCCTTGGTAGGTGAGTGATCTAATGGAGTAAACCCTAACAGCAAATCGAGAGTGGAGCCTCGAAGGTGGTCCGATTTTGCCATCCTCCTGGCAGCTCCTTCAGCAAAATGTACTGCTCTACATTCCTTAGTACTCCACCATTGAGGCAGAGTGGGGTATCCTGGCGACTGGGCAACCGAGGATCTCCACACTCTTCGCATAGGCTTAGGCCATGGAGAGAAATCTTCAGTAGCGCAAACCATTGTTTTGCAAGACAGGAGTAGGCAAAACAATCTAAATTGGTTTTTGCCTCGCATTTCCAGTTGTTTCCATCCTGCTTTTGTCATCTCTGCTTCCACCTCTCTGCACACAGTTGTTTCCATCCTGCTTTTGTCATCTCTGCTTCCACCTCTCTGAACACAGTTGTTTCCATCCTGCTTTTGTCATCTCTGCTTCCACCTCTCTGAACACAGTTGTTTCCATCCTGCTTTTGTCATCTCTGCTTCCACCTCTCTGCACACAGTTGTATCCATCCTGCTTTTGTCATCTCTGCTTCCACCTCTCTGCACACAGTTGTTTCCATCCTGCTTTTGTCATCTCTGCTTCCACCTCTCTGCACATAGTTATTTCCATCCTGCTTTTGTCATCTCTGCTTCCACCTCTCTGCACACAGTTGTTTCCATCCTGCTTTTGTCATCTCTGCTTCCACCTCTCTGCACACAGTTGTTTCCATCCTGCTTTTGTCATCTCTGCTTCAACCTCTCTGCACACAGTTGTTTCCATCCTGCTTTTGTCATCTCTGCTTCAACCTCTCTGCACACAGTTGTTTCCATCCTGCATTTGTCATCTCTGCTTCAACCTCTCTGCACACAGTTGTTTCCATCCTGCTTTTGTCATCTCTGTTTCAACCTCTCTGCACACAGTTGTTTCCATCCTGCTTTTGTCATCTCTGCTTCAACCTCTCTGCACACAGTTGTTTCCATTCTGCTTTTGTCATCTCTGCTTCCACCTCTCTGCACACAGTTGTTTCCATCCTGCTTTTGTCATCTCTGCTTCAACCTCTCTGCACACAGGTGTTTCCATCCTGCTTTTGTCATCTCTGCTTCAACATCTCTGCACACAGTTGTTTCCATCCTGCTTTTGTCATCTCTGCTTCAACCTCTCTGCACACAGTTGTTTCCATCCTGCTTTTGTCATCTCTGCTTCCACCTCTCTGCACACAGTTGTTTCAATCCTGCTTTTGTCATCTCTGCTTCCACCTCTCTGCACACAGTTGTTTCCATCCTGCTTTTGTCATCTCTGCTTCCACCTCTCTGCACACAGTTGTTTCCATCCAGCTTTTGTCATCTCTGCTTCCACCTCTCTGCACACAGTTGTTTCCATCCAGCTTTTGTCATCTCTGCTTCCACCTCTCTGCACACAGTTGTTTCCATCCTGCTTTTGTCATCTCTGCTTCAACATCTCTGCACACAGTTGTTTCCATCCTGCTTTTGTCATCTCTGCTTCCACCTCTCTGCACACAGTTGTTTCCATCCTGCTTTTGTCATCTCTGCTTCCACCTCTCTGCACACAGTTGTTTCCATCCAGCTTTTGTCATCTCTGCTTCCACCTCTCTGCACACAGTTGTTTCCATCCAGCTTTTGTCATCTCTGCTTCCACCTCTCTGCACACAGTTGTTTCCATCCTGCTTTTGTCATGTCTGCTTCAACCTCTCTGCACACAGTTGTTTCCATCCTGCTTTTGTCATGTCTGCTTCAACCTCTCTGCACACAGTTGTTTCCATCCTGCTTTTGTCATGTCTGCTTCAACCTCTCTGCACACAGTTGTTTCCATCCTGCTTTTGTCATGTCTGCTTCAACCTCTATGACCACACAGTTGTTTCCATCCTGCTTTTGTCATGTCTGCTTCAACCTCTATGACCACACAGTTGTTTCCATCCTGCTTTTGTCATCTCTGCTTCCACCTCTCTGCACACAGTTGTTTCCATCCTGCTTTTGTCATCTCTGCTTCCACCTCTCTGCACACAGTTGTTTCCATCCAGCTTTTGTCATCTCTGCTTCCACCTCTCTGCACACAGTTGTTTCCATCCTGCTTTTGTCATCTCTGCTTCCACCTCTCTGCACACAGTTGTTTCCATCCTGCTTTTGTCATCTCTGCTTCCACCTCTCTGCGCACAGTTGTTTCCATCCTGCTTTTGTCATCTCTGCTTCAACCTCTCTGCGCACAGTTGTTTCCATCCTGCTTTTGTCATCTCTGCTTCAACCTCTCTGCACACAGTTGTTTCCATCCTGCTTTTGTCATCTCTGCTTCAACCTCTCTGCACACAGTTGTTTCCATCCTGCTTTTGTCATCTCTGCTTCAACCTCTTTGCACACAGTTGTTTCCATCCTGCTTTTGTCATCTCTGCTTCAACCTCTCTGCACACAGTTGTTTCCATCCTGCTTTTGTCATCTCTGCTTCTACCTCTCTGCACACAGTTGTTTCAATCCTGCTTTTGTCATCTCTGCTTCCACCTCTCTGCACACAGTTGTTTCAATCCTGCTTTTGTCATCTCTGCTTCCACCGCTCTGCACACAGTTGTTTCCATCCTGCTTTTGTCATCTCTGCTTCCACCTCTCTGCACACAGTTGTTTCCATCCTGCTTTTGTCATCTCTGCTTCCACCTCTCTGCACACAGTTGTTTCCATCCTGCTTTTGTCATCTCTGCTTCAACCTCTCTGCACACAGTTGTTTCAATCCTGCTTTTGTCATCTCTGCTTCAACCTCTCTGCACACAGTTGTTTCCATCCTGCTTTTGTCATCTCTGCTTCTACCTCTCTGCACACAGTTGTTTCCATCCAGCTTTTGTCATCTCTGCTTCCACCTCTCTGCACACAGTTGTTTCCATCCTGCTTTTGTCATCTCTGCTTCCACCTCTCTGCACACAGTTGTTTCCATCCTGCTTTTGTCATCTCTGCTTCCACCTCTCTGCGCACAGTTGTTTCCATCCTGCTTTTGTCATCTCTGCTTCAACCTCTCTGCGCACAGTTGTTTCCATCCTGCTTTTGTCATCTCTGCTTCAACCTCTCTGCACACAGTTGTTTCCATCCTGCTTTTGTCATCTCTGCTTCAACCTCTCTGCACACAGTTGTTTCCATCCTGCTTTTGTCATCTCTGCTTCAACCTCTTTGCACACAGTTGTTTCCATCCTGCTTTTGTCATCTCTGCTTCAACCTCTCTGCACACAGTTGTTTCCATCCTGCTTTTGTCATCTCTGCTTCTACCTCTCTGCACACAGTTGTTTCAATCCTGCTTTTGTCATCTCTGCTTCCACCTCTCTGCACACAGTTGTTTCAATCCTGCTTTTGTCATCTCTGCTTCCACCGCTCTGCACACAGTTGTTTCCATCCTGCTTTTGTCATCTCTGCTTCCACCTCTCTGCACACAGTTGTTTCCATCCTGCTTTTGTCATCTCTGCTTCCACCTCTCTGCACACAGTTGTTTCCATCCTGCTTTTGTCATCTCTGCTTCAACCTCTCTGCACACAGTTGTTTCAATCCTGCTTTTGTCATCTCTGCTTCAACCTCTCTGCACACAGTTGTTTCCATCCTGCTTTTGTCATCTCTGCTTCTACCTCTCTGCACACAGTTGTTTCCATCCTGCTTTTGTCATCTCTGCTTCAACCTCTCTGCACACAGTTGTTTCCATCCTGCTTTTGTCATCTCTGCTTCTACCTCTCTGCACACAGTTGTTTCCATCCTGCTTTTGTCATCTCTGCTTCCACCTCTCTGCACACAGTTGTTTCCATCCTGCTTTTGTCATCTCTGCTTCAACCTCTCTGCACACAGTTGTTTCCATCCTGCTTTTGTCATGTCTGCTTCAACCTCTCTGCACACAGTTGTTTCCATCCTGCTTTTGTCATCTCTGCTTCAACCTCTCTGCACACAGTTTTTTCCATCCTGCTTTTGTCATCTCTGCTTCCACCTCTCTGCACACAGTTGTTTCCATCCTGCTTTTGTCATGTCTGCTTCAACCTCTCTGCACACAGTTGTTTCCATCCTGCTTTTGTCATCTCTGCTTCCACCTCTCTGCACACAGTTGTTTCCATCCTGCTTTTGTCATCTCTGCTTCAACCTCTCTGCACACAGTTGTTTCCATCCTGCTTTTGTCATCTCTGCTTCCACCTCTATGCACACAGTTGTTTCCATCCTGCTTTTGTCATCTCTGCTTCAACCTTTCTGCACACAGTTGTTTCAATCCTGCTTTTGTCATCTCTGCTTCAACCTCTCTGCACACAGTTGTTTCCATCCTGCTTTTGTCATCTCTGCTTCAACCTCTCTGCACACAGTTTTTTCCATCCTGCTTTTGTCATCTCTGCTTCCACCTCTCTGCACACAGTTGTTTCCATCCTGCTTTTGTCATGTCTGCTTCAACCTCTCTGCACACAGTTGTTTCCATCCTGCTTTTGTCATCCCTGCTTCCACCTCTCTGCACACAGTTGTTTCCATCCAGCTTTTGTCATCTCTGCTTCCACCTCTCTGCACACAGTTGTTTCCATCCTGCTTTTGTCATCTCTGCTTCCACCTCTCTGCACACAGTTGTTTCCATCCTGCTTTTGTCATCCCTGCTTCCACCTCTCTGCACACAGTTGTTTCCATCCTGCTTTTGTCATCTCTGCTTCCACCTCTCTGCACACAGTTGTTCCATCCTGCTTTTGTCATCTCTGCTTCCACCTCTCTGCACACAGTTGTTTCCATCCTGCTTTTGTCATCTCTGCTTCCACCTCTCTGCACACAGTTGTTTCCATCCTGCTTTTGTCATCCCTGCTTCCACCTCTCTGCGCACAGTTGTTTCCATCCTGCTTTTGTCATCTCTGCTTTAACCTCTCTGCACACAGTTGTTTCCATCCAGCTTTTGTCATCTCTGCTTCCACCTCTCTGCACACAGTTGTTTCCATCCTGCTTTTGTCATCCCTGCTTCCACCTCTCTGCACACAGTTGTTTCCATCCTGCTTTTGTCATCCCTGCTTCCACCTCTCTGCACACAGTTGTTTCCATCCTGCTTTTGTCATCCCTGCTTCCACCTCTCTGCACACAGTTGTTTCCATCCTGCTTTTGTCATCCCTGCTTCCACCTCTCTGCACACAGTTGTTTCCATCCTGCTTTTGTCATCCCTGCTTCCACCTCTCTGCACACAGTTGTTTCCATCCTGCTTTTGTCATCCCTGCTTCCACCTCTCTGCACCGGGTGTTTCTTGGCCTTCCCTGTTTCCTTTTGTCCTGAAGGTTCCATGTGAGTGATTGTCTTGTGTCATGTGTCACATTTCCAGAGAGTATGGCCTGTCCAGCCCCACTTCTGCCTTCTAATTTGATTACAGCTCATACTTCTGTGTTAGTTGCATATTATGTGACTAGGGTATTGTTGAGCTAGGTGTATTGTGAGTTCACAACGTGTTTTTACAATTTCCCTGCATGGGATCTTTTAATTCCCAGAGACACCAGGTGGAAGGAACCAACGGCTTCTAGTGTCTCGTCCGAAAGACACAGGCAATGTGGAATGAACGAAATTGCTGAAGCTTCGAGATGGCAGCCGGTCTACCGCCAGACCACCAAGTCCCATTTATTCTTTCCCATAGTGCTTCATTACTGATTGTTTCAGGCCACCATAATATCCATTTGTACAGTTATTCCAGTGAGGTGTACGTTTATTTCATGTTGTTTTCAGAGGTGGATAACGTGATTCACTGCATGGACATTTGTAAGGCTGGGGAACGTGTAATTACTGTCGGAAAGGACTTGAAAGTGAGAATATACGATGAAGTCTCGATGCAGGTAACACACAGCAGGTGCACTGAATACGGTGGAGGGGGTTCGTCTGTATAGTTATAACATTTAAATAACATACGATATTGATATAGCGCCACAATCACCTAGTGCTCTATGGCACTGTACTGTAGTTTAAACATGTATATATATATATATATATATATATATATATATATATATATATATATATATATATATATATATATATATATATATATATATAAAAGAAACAATAATACAACTAAAAGTATACATGGAATAAAATTATTATGTGCATTTTCGCACTGCAAACGTGAAGTGAATCACGTGTGTTTCGCTTATGCCAGTTTATACGTGAATGAATAAAATGTCATTAAACAAGTTTAAAAGTAGATAAAATTCACTTAAAAATAATAAATAAATAGATGATTAATTAAAAATATAATTGATTAGCTGAATAAATTATGAAAGGTCCATGTCATTAAAAATAGTCATTAGAAAGTTATCGCAGCTGCCTATGTCTATAGACAGTCAGGTCGTGAAGTTCTGTGTCAACTCTCACCACTGTTCATGGTCAAGTGTGTGCAAAGCTTCGACATCAACAGGGCAATAGTTGAAGTCCAATGCGTCTCAGATCTGCACCCAACACCGATGGCAGTGTCGTCCACGGTCGACCCCTGAATGACATGGAGCCTGAGTTGACAAAGTAGTTGTCAATTGCGAGCTTAGCGGGTGTGTCGTGCAACATACGGAGCACGTGCCCGAACAGACACTTTCAGGACAGCTTCGCTAATTGGGCAGCATCAATAATGGTGGTACAGTGCATTGTTTGAAATGTGATTTGGCCTGTGGATGCTGGCAATCCGGCACAGATGACGATGGTGGTACATGTCTTGGCGATCCAGTTATGCTTTCGTTAAGTCACAAACGATGCATACAGTCGTAAATGCAGTTGCAGGCTTATCAGCGATCGCCTCGGCCAGACTGTCCATAACTTCCGGAATTCCAACATTTGCTAGCTGTTTGCAACAGGCGATATCTTCGGCATCACCAAGGATCGAACCAAGCTTGGTGCGGTCAATGCGTTGTTGCGAATGCGTGGCAATCACCTGATGACAGGCGTGGTTTGAGTGACATGTCGGCAAGATCATCCACAGTTTCGACTCGCCGAGGAAAGTAGAGAGTACATCGATCAACTTGTCGTGACGGATTGTGTCAAAAGCATGACTCAAATTGATGCTGAGAAAGTCGACCGATATGTGTTGACGCTGCGCTTTTGTACACAGCGGTATCTGAAGACTATATCCGCCGTGCTATACCCACGTCGGAATCCAGGTTTTGGCGCAATCCTCGACAGAACGACGAGCGACAAGGTCTTCTGGAGTACCGATAGTAAAACAATTGGACATGCACTCATCAGTGGCCCGATTGGGTTGTAGTATTGGCACAACTTTTCCGAGCTCTAGCCTGAGTTGACAGTTAAATTAAGGGCAATACAATTCAAAAGTATACGTGGAATTAAATAATAACAAGATATTAAATTGAGGGCAATACAACTAAAAGTATATATGAAATTTAATAATTAATTAAAGTATACACGGATTGAAAAAAAAATATTAAGGCCAGTAAACGTATTGTTCCATCATGTGTACTGCTGGGAAAGTTTTAACTGCCGTTGGCGCAGTTGTCACAGTCTCTGGTGTTAGAAGGCAAAGTGCTCCACTTAATTGCTACTGCATTGGTAAATGTGTGATCTCGCTGCACGTAGCTGTCAAAAATTATTTTTAGTTTGTCCGATGACTTCGCCAAAACTAAATAACAAATTTGCACAAAATTAATGAGCTTACACATCGTAGTTGATACTAAATCGGTTTGATATTTCACAAATTGAGTCTGAAACGAGACATGTGAAAAATTCGAATTGAGGAGGGACCTTTAAACACTGCAGCATTTCATCAGTTGCATTTTTTAGGAACGGAATTATGGTACTTAGTTCTTCTTCTGCTCACCAGATGGAATTGCGAGCAGGCTGTCCCATACACAGTTGAGCTGGTATCCTCTTGTCTTTCTGATCCAACCGATTGTTACTTTAAAGCAAAACAAAAGTCATGGTTTGGGGGCTATTCACCTAAAAGAGATAATAAAAACTAACCATGTGCAACTAAAATCAAGAACTCAGAATGTGTTCTAAAAGTGGGAGATTCCGGTCGTCTCTCCAGTTGACTGAGAGCTGACATGTTAACCAGCACAACCGATAAGTACCTGTGCAGCTCTATGAAAATCAGGTTACCTAGACTACTTGTGATGTATTAAGTGAGGCAGGCATACACAGAACCAATGCAAAGTCTCAAACAAACATGCTATTTTGTCATAAAGAGGACTAGTTTAGTAAACAAAGCCCAAAATATGTTACATAACTTTTGGATGCAAATAGCATGGCCATATCCTATTGGCAAGTATTGGAATAGGTGTATACAAATATATTTTCATTAGGTGAGCAAATTTTGCTGGACTATCCGCATTCATGACGTAGGGTTATCTAACAGTATGGCACAGCCCATGAAATTAAGATGCAGTGTGTTTATTTGGTGTGTTAAAAGAAATGTTTTAATCATGTATTCTTCCAAAGTGATGAACATTTTCACCGGAGTACCCTGTCATGTTTACAGCTAATCAGGACGATACACGGTTTTGCTGGCTCGGCTGCACCAGATGAAGCATTGGTTGGGCACGGTCTAAGGGTGTTTGGACTGAAGTGCCACCCAGAATATGATCATGTCTTCGTCACTGGGGGATGGGATAATCATCTCAAGGTGACTGCTCTCCAGGCTAAGTTTCTTGTGTGGTCTTAATATAGTAATAATAATAAATGTTAATTTCTGATGAAAAAAAAGTCCATATACATATCCCTGTATGTACAACATTCAAGTAAAAATAAATATACACACATGTTGTGCATTAAAATAAAAAAATACACACATGTACATGTAAAAATAGTTAAAATAAAAATCTATAGATCTATACACATCATGCATTAAAAGTGTACAATTGACTAATCCAATAATTAATCATTGGACTGCTTCTTTGGTGATGAATTCATTCCATTTGATGCTTAGAAGTCTGCGCAAGCAGCTGGTCTGGAAACTTTCAGTTCCATTTGTTTGTTGTTTTCCATGTTTCAGAGCAATAGAGAAGCACGGATATAACATTGCTGAAACATTTTTATTTTGGTGTTTGTTTTTATACCCATGTATCCATATTCGTAGGTAGTGACGCTTTTCCACACCACCATTCAAGCTGATTTTGTAGTATCTCTATTGTCGATGTAGATTTGGGATTCGCGCACCGACGCAGGCGTGGTGAGCATTATACACGGACCACACATCTGCGGGGACAGCATCGACATCAATGTGAGCGCAACAGGTTAAAACACTCACCCATACCTGCCAAACCTGTGGCGTACAACTGTTAAGACCAATCTTGACCCAACTAGCAAAAATACCCATCCTCCATGCGGGAAAACTTGGTTGTTCGTAAGTGACTGTCGCGATAACAACATTAAAAAAATGTCAGGATACACAAAATGATCACAGAACTGCCTTGGTAGTTGGTGCTGTCAGTCAATATCTTAATGGCTTCTTGGATAATTACGACGTAATAATGGCAGTTATAATAGCGAAATAATTGAGAATTTTGAAAAAGATGCAAAGCATCCAGGAGGAGTGGCACAGCACAAACATACACTTGATTGATTATAATATGTTCGACAGAGTTTTGGGACTGGATGAGAACCTAAGCGGGGTCTCTCTTGTTTCAGGGCAGCTACATCGTGGCGGGATCCTGGGTGAAGACAAACAGCCTACAACTGTTTGACTTCAACATGCTGAAACTAGTAAAGGACCTGACGTTCCAACAGAGCGGAGACGGCGAATATCTGTACTGCACGAAGTTTGCTAATGAAGTCACGGTGCTCAGCGGGGGCAGCGGAACGAACAGCGCCCAAGCTATCAACATCAACACAAACGAGGTCAGTGTGTACGATGTGTGTGACGGGGGGGACATCAAATATTTTGTATCTCGCAACAATTTGTTCTTAAACAGAGTCTGTAAGGGGCCTTGAAAGTCTTAAAAAGCCTTGAATTTCATTTGTCCCAATTCAAGGCCTTGATATGCTTGAATTTTGCCAAGCGGTCTCGAAAAGGCTTGAATTTTAGCTTTGTCAATTTAATTATTAGTGCCAAGTGGCAATCGTTGGTGAGCACCAGGTCTTTCTGCCTGTGGTTTATACTTTTTATTTCATCTGTTATGTTGTTTGTGGTCATGAGTACAATAATATTGTATCGAAATATTTTGAACATTGCCCAAACCGTTGGTAGAACTTTTAAAATAAACGGCTTAGAAGACATGTCTGTTAGTCAATGAAATTGTCACCAGGTGGCAGTTTGTCACTAGAATGGTCACCAGGTGGCAGCACCAAACATGCCTTGCCCAGTGCACAGAAAGTGATCAGTGGGAATCTGTTTTGCTTGCAGCATAATTAAAAATGTTCCAATGATGACACAAATTATCACAAAGTCACATAATCTAGATAATGGCATTTTTGACATGGATAACTTCAAAAACTTGTGCTTTCTGACGTTTATAACTTCAGTGATATCATGCATGTGTTGCAAACTGATTCAGAGTCATTTAATGTTGTTATTAAACAAAGACTGATCACGTGCCTATATAACATAGTGGGTCAGACTGATCACATGCCTATCTAACATAGTGGGTCAGATTGTAACCAAGCATCTATCAACACATATCATAAACTGCTAAGTTTATTCAGCAGCTGGTGTTGCAAGTTGACACTTGAAACTGCTTCCGCACTTCATTTAGCCCAGCGCATATCATGTTCTTTGATGTTCATATATATATTGTGTGAATGATAAATAATATACACAGTCGATTTAATGAGAGTGCATAGTTTTGTTGAAATTATTGAAATAATTGGCTTTGATCTTTAGATTGGATAACTAGTGAAAGTGTGAATAGCTATATGTATCGTTATAGTATATATAGTTATAGTATATAGATGTTATAGTATGTATGGTTATAGTATGTATAGTTATAGTATGTAGATGTTATAGTATGTATAGTTATAGTATATATATATAGTTATAGTATGTAGATGTTATAGTATGGCTACGCATTTTGTTCTTTTTTCACCAAATTTTGGTTCAGCCGAGCCAAAATTAAATTAATTGTTTATCCGACGATTTCATCAAAACTAAATAACATATTTGCAAAAACAAGCAAACAAAGGTCGTGCCCTCTGTGAGGTTGTGCCCTCTGTGAACGTGGACATCTGTAACCATGAGAACTGTGTCCAGTTTGCATTGCTGCTGTAGAGATAGACTCTGATGGAATGTGACAGTTATGTGCTGGTTGACTTCTCATGTCTTGCCACATAGTTCTGGACACTGTTTGCACACATTAGTCATGTGTGTGTGTGTGTGTGCAGACGTGCATGCATGCATGTATGCGTACAGCTGTCACACTTTGTTGACACAACACCTGGTATAGTCAGGTGTTGTCACATGTCATCAGGTGTCACACGAGACATTCCTACGACGTGTGGTGCACTGCATTTAAATTTTTATTTCACGCAGCTAATTTTGGAACCAAGTAACCAGCTATTCAAATTAGCCCTTTTGTAAATAATTTCACATTTCATTCTGTTATTAATAGCATCCTCATTTCTAGGGTGCAGATTTTTAATGAATTATTTAGGTTTGGTTAAAATAATCATTAACATTGTCTTTTCTGACTGGATGTTGTGTGCACTTTGGTGAACTGTACATAACTTATATTTTGTACAGCTGCTATATAATATTGATCTACAGTGCGGGCTCATCAGCATATACTGTTACAAAAGAACAGTTATGGTGGACATACAACTTTCCACATAACGATTACAATAGATTTATTGTGTATTGGTTATAACAAATACATGTATCTAATAGTAAGGATGCAGTGTCTACATCACGGCATGTCAAGTATCATAGGTATTTGTCAGTTGCGTGCCTGTTCACTAGAGTCATTTGTAACATGCGGGTAATTTCCAGAAAAACCATGTCACCAGTCAGATTTTTTCAACCAAATACAGGGTGCATTAGCCAGGTGGGGTTATTTCAAAGGCCAGATCATCCATGCCAATAAGTGGTGAATGCTGGAAATGGGCTGCATACGAGGAGATTGTTATTACTATTTTACGACAACAACCTGCATGAATATGTGTTTAAAAATAATTTTAATTTGACAATTTACACTGTGGTACCCATATGTGTTAACGGTCCGTCCGTCCGTCCGTCCGTCCGTCCGTCCGTCCGTCCGTCCGTCCGTCCGTCCGTCCGTCCGTCCGTCCGTCCGTCCGTCCGTCCGTCCGTCCGTCCGTCCGTCCGTCCGTCCGTCCGTCCGTCCGTCCGTCCGTCCCTCATCTTATGATAGTTACTCAAAGCATACGTATTAGTCACAATGCTGATAGAGAGAATGCACTGCACCTGGGCGTCACCTCAAGAAACAATCAGCTGTGACTCAGAACACAAGCCACCCAATACTGACACATTATCAGTTTTGATTGTCATCAATGATAACAGCTTCAACTGGGGTATAAAATGCCACATGAGACAGTAAATGGAAATGACTGCGTTATCAGTTGAATTTTTTGTCTTGTTGTCATTGGCATTTTAGGTATTCTTGATATGTGTGGAATTTGTGTTCACTTATGCAGGGTATTTTTAGTGGCTATGTTTGTTAGGAAGCGGTAAGTTTTAAGATAAAGTTTAAGATAATGGTTCTTCCTCAATTAAACGTTTTCACTTGTTTTGTTTCAGACCAGGGCTGGGGTCAATTCCAAAATGAATTGGAATTATTCAATTCCTTTCAATTCCGGAATTTGAATTGAAAGATTTTGAGTGAAAGGAATTTGAATTTGAATTGAAAGATTTTTAGCAAAAGAAATTGGAATTGAATGAAAAGGAATTGATCATCATTTTCTTGATCTGGCTGAACCCCACCTTCCAGTCAGTCCATAAACAGCAGACATGTCTTATCAGCTCCCATAAACAATGAAACAATAGCAGGCTTTAGCAGCTAGGCCCAGTTAGTAGGGTTGACTTGCTGAGGCAAGAAACCAAGATAAAAAGACAGACATGTGTGCCCAACAGAAGCTGTTAATAATTGCAGTTAAGTAGCTGGATATGTGCTAGACTTCCAGTGTAAATAAGGCAGTGCAAATAAGATTGAGTTTTAGAAATATGGAAATCTATGTCTGTATTTCCCTTTGAGCTAACGCTTGTGAGAGAGTATTAAATGTAGAGTCTATGTATTTCCCTTTGAGCTAACGCTTGTGAGAGTATTAAATGCTTTCATTTGTGCTCAACAATGCAACTCATCCTTTCAGTCCCATTTAAATAACTGCAATCCTGGAAGCACATTTGCTCACTTTGTACATTAACTGAGGTGTGATATGTATTCATCACAGGAGTTACTGACAGGCTTTGTGTGAATGTGCTCACTCTGAATGCTTCAAATTGATTGTACGTAATAATTTAAATAGAAAACTTAGAAATGTTGGGTTTTTGCCAGGAGGGCGTTTTTCCGGGTTGTTTTTTTGTGTGTCTGTATTCATAGACTAAATGCATTCATAATGTAATTAATGTAACTATAATGTAACTATTTTTTAAATATGTTGGAAAAACCGTTGAAAAAACTACCAATTGAATTATTTTGGAAAAAGAATTGAATTGGAATTGAAAGATTTCAGCAGGAATTTGAAAAAAGGAATTGAAAGAAAAAGGATTTGGAACTGGAATTGATTAAAAGGAATTGTTTTAGACTCATTTTGTGGAAAAAAAACCAAACCCACCTAGTATCCCTGCAACATGCTAACTCATTTGTACAACTTTTGTATGTAGTTTTTGCAAAATCATCAGACAAACTATTAAATTACTTAATGGTTGGTCAAACATGGGTTTGTTTTTTCGTGAAACGAGCCTGAGACGAGAAGAGGGGAAATATCAAATTGAGGCGGGGTCGTTAATGAAAGTTTGCGATGTCATACCAATCTGCAGTGATGTACAGTGGCTGTGACATTGAATGCGATGACGTCAGGGCCACGGCTGACTTGGCAATGAGGTGACATGGATATTGCTGGAAAGAATATTGCAGCGGATGAAAAATGGAACAATTGGAAAATGGGATGGTGCTTTGATAGAAGAGGTGGAGTAAGGTGATAACGATGAAGTTGATGATGATGACTATGCAGCTCATGAATGAGAGCAGTGATGTCAGCGATGATAAAATGATATCAATGGTGTTGATAAAAAAATAGAAATGTGGCCTTGAGTAACTGAAATGATCACATCTGTGACTTGGGAGGAAAATTATGTCAACGGTGTTGATAGAAAATAGGAATGTGGCCTTGAGTAACTGAAATGACCACATATGTGATTAGGAGGAAAATGATGTCAACTGCGTTGATAAAAAAAGGAATGTGGCCGTGAGTAACTGAAATGACCACATATGTGACTAGATTTAATAAGATTGTTATCCAAGGCAAAGGCCCAATATAAAAAATATTTCTATCAACATTTTTATACCCATTCAATATCTTAAAAACTTCAATTTGATCACCTCTTAACCACCTTGTCTCTAGGGTTGTTAAACCACATTCTTTCAGTCGTTCTTCATAACTAAGGTCTCTTAGTTCTGGAATCGTTTTAGTTGCTCTCCTTTGTATGCGTTCAAGCGTATCTATATCCTTCTTACAATATGGTCTCCAAGCTTGTATACAGTATTCTATATGAGGCCTAACTATTGCTTTATACAGAGGTATAATTAGCTTTTTTTCTTTGTATGTTATATTTCTCTTAATCAACGCAAGAATTTGATTACCCTTTGAAGCTGCAATACCACACTGCTCTGAAACCTTCATATCGGTACTTATTGTTACTCCTAAGTCGTTTTCTTTTACAGTAGTACCTAGAACATCATCTCCCATTTTATAGTTTACATCCAAGTTCATGTGTCCTGTATGTAGGCATTTACATTTCCCAAAATTTAACATCTGCCATTTCTCAGACCATTTAACTAATTTGTCTAGATTGTTTTATAAATGTTGTCACCAGAGATGTTGACCCTTCTAAACACTTTATTTTTTCCCTCGTATTGTTTCAGACTCATTTCATAAAAATTCAAACCTATCTAGTGTCCACTATGACATGTTGGTTCATTTGTACATATTTGTTATTTAGTTTCGGTGAAATCATCAGACAAACTATTAAATTATTTTTGATCAAGTCCGGTATAAAACCTTTTCTGTCTTTGTATGCATGTTTTATGGTTCAATTTTAAAATGATCTGAATTACAGCATACTACTGCATGAACGAATGTGCAAATTTTTTTTATCGTAGTGCTTTATCAAACGGACATACAGGAGATTGTATTGTGATGGTCATTATGTCCACCTGTTGCTAATGGTCAGCGTGTTATGGTCAGTAAGCATCGTAGCGGCAACACCTTCACTGAAAAGTCACTTGAGGTAATGAGAAGCCGTAGTGGTCAGCTCTCTAATATTACATGGCTTGCATGTGTTATCAATACAACATCGGATCAATTGGACTAGCACCGGCCTGTCGAGTGGGTGTGTATTGATGGATGGACCAGATTGGGTCGCGTCATTACAACAATTACGTCACTCTGGCCTAGATCCAGTGTGAATTGGTCACCGGTTCGAATTGGTAAAGTTTTGGCTACAACACACCGCTGTCGTGGTGTGTCCCGTGTTGGCCGAAAGCCTTTAACATGTGGTACTCGTTGAGTTTTTGTCTTTGTGACATCCAGTTATCACTTTATGCACAACACATACATGGGAAATTCTAATGATTGAAAACTGGAAAGTGAAAGTGATTAAAGATTAAGAAGTTTTTTTTTAAATGAGTTGTGTTCGTAGTTGTTCCCGCCCTGTGCTCTCTTCCCAGCTACATTTCTCCTGCCACAGCCATGGTCTTCTCACTTCCAAACTCTTTCTGTAGTGATACGTTTTCAGTCTGTAAAGTTCTTCACACCTATTTCAGTCTACTCCTTTCTTCTCCCTCCTCCCTTCTGTCTTCTCCCTCCTCCCTTCCGTCTTCTCCCTCCTCCATTCTATCTTCTCCATCCTCCCTTCAAACTTCTCCCTCCTCCCGTCTTCTCCCTCCTCCCTTTCATCTTCTCCCTCCTCCCTTATGTCTTCTCCCTCCTCCCTTACGTCTTCTCCCTCCTCCCTTACGTCTTCTCCCTCCTCCCTTCTGTCTTCTCCCTCCTCCCTTCCGTCTTCTCCCTCCTCCCTTCCGTCTTCTTCCTCCTCCCTTCCATCTTCTCCCTCCTCCCTTCTATCTTCTCCCTCCTCCCTTCCATCTTCTTCCTCCTCCCTTCCGTCTTCTCCCTCCTCCCTACCGTCTTCTCCCTCCTCCCTTCCATCTTCTCCCTCCTCCCTTCTGTCTTCTCCCTTCTATCTTCTCCCTCCTCCCTTCCATCTTCTTCCTCCTCCCTTCCGTCTTCTCCCTCCCCCCTACCGTCTTCTCCCTCCTCCCTTCCATCTTCTCCCTCCTCCCTTCTGTCTTCTCCCTTCTGTCTTCTCCCTCCTCCCTTCCATCTTCTCCCTCTTCCTGTCTTCTCCGTCCTCCCTTCTGTCTTCTCCCTCCTCCCTTCCATCTTCTCCCTCCTCCCTTCTGTCTTCTCCCTCCTCCCTTCCATCTTCTCCCTCCTCCCTTCCGTCTTCTCCCTCCTCCCTTCCGTCTTCTCCCTCCTCCCTTCCGTCTTCTCCCTCCTCCCTTCCGTCTTCTCCCTCCTCCCTTCTGTCTTCTCCCTTCCATCTTCTCCCTCCTCTTGCTATCTGGGATTTTTGCTATGCGTGGCAATCTTGTTAATATTTTGTTAAATTTGTTACTCTATATCCATAATCTACCCAACGTCTGTTTGCTGTGATTGGTGGAACCTTGACATGACATTGTCTCCACATCCTACATATTCATTGCATGTTGACATCTCACCGTCTCCCGCAATGGTGGACGTCACAGGTCTGCCGGGCTCATGGGGGAAGCTGTGACATAATTGATTCGAACAAGGAACAAATCTATACCGCTGCTGTGCACACATGCATGCATGCACACCCACTCGTGTAGACACGCACAAGTAATTCTATAGTGTCAGCTTGAATAATGAATGCTTGTCTCACTTTCTTCACCTTAGATGGCAAACTGGACAGGTCAGTTGGTTATTAGTCAGCGATAATACAGCCGCCACCTGGGGTCGCTGAGACGCCTTTCACGAGCCTCACAATAACTCGACCAATAGTCTAATTAATTTACTTCACTCATGATGCACTTTAGTTGTTAATACCTTTCCATTGGTGTCATGATAAAGTCATCTTGTATAGTAGGTTACAATTATAGATATTTGTAATGATGTTCATACACTTAATTAATTAGCTAATTAATTTAGGACAGTTTTTTTTTTGGCTGTGTAGCCAGTAACAACTTGTCCTCGAAATAAATGCAGCATTTGACAAACATATTTCCATCCAGGTTTTCTCGTCTCATCTATATCTCATAAGATAGCCATTTGCATACCCTTTCTTAGATGTTGTGCTTAGATTCCAATACATGCTGTTGGTAGCCATACAGTCTGGTGAAGTAATTAATTGATATCAGATTCACATTTCACTTTGGATCAATATACAGTGACAAACAGCCGGTGGGAATTAATTTGCGTCCTATTGATATTGCAAATCTGGCATTACTAGCAGCCGCATGCCAGTGTTAGGTGTTTGCCACAATGCCTTTCTCTCAGTTGTTACATCGCCGAAACAAGCAAAAAAAATTAAATTACCTACACAGCTGTGGCACGCTGTTGGGATTGCAACTGAACAATAACGCAAGTTTATTGGTCTGCAAGGGCCAGCTCGTAAGGTCTGCAAATGGTTTGCATACGCACAGCAAGGCTGGGAGGTCCTATGCATGGACAAGGATTTCTGCTGTTCCGGGAAATGTAATATAGAGAAACAACTGATATTGTTGTCAGTGTCGTTGCTGTCCAATCAGCCGCACGCGTAACATTGTTAGCGCCTCCTAGAGCGATGTGTTTACACATCGACATTGTCACATTGTGGCTGTCTGCAGACTTATATGTTCTTTCTCGTAGTTGCCTTTAAAGGGGTTAGGCAGACTACCGGTAGTTCTTGTACTGCTGCACTGCTTCGGATGTTATCCTTTGTTACTGCTCCCTATGGGTAGCCTTCTCACTACCAGCAGCCTTCTCCCTATGGGCAGCCTTCTCTTTTCCCTATGGGCAGCCTTCTCCCTATGGGCAGCCTTCTCCCTATGGACAGCCTTCTCTTCTCCCTATGGGCAGCCTTCTCCCTATGGACAGCCTTCCAAGTGACCTGGCCCTCCTCCGTCCACACCAAGTGACCTGGCCCTCCTCCATCCACACCAAGTGACCTGGCCCTCCTCCGTCCACACCAAGTGACCTGGCCCTCCTCCATCCACACCAAGTGACCTGGCCCTCCTCCATCCACACCAAGTGACCTGGCCCTCCTCCATCCACACCAAGTGACCTGGCCCTCCTCCGTCCACACCAAGTGACCTGGCCCTCCTCCACCCATGCCAATTGACCTGGCCCTCCTCCGTCCGCACCAAGTGACCTGGCCCTCCTCCATCCACATCAAGTGACCTGGCCCTCCTCCATCCGCATTTTGCGGATGTCAATGTTATGCCCTTCATGTGAACGCCAGACCCCAATAAACTTTGTCTACAGGTCTTGGGAATTGTCGGCAACTGTTCCTGAATGTATTGAACGACAAGGTCAATAGTCATCATCCGATATATAGGTCAATGTGTATTATTATTATTATTATTATGTCATTTCACCTTGATAACTATTGCACCAGCTGATGCACCAAACATTGTTTGCCAAGGGCTGATCTTGTGGCTTTTGTAGCCATTAATTTATTCATTTGTTCCTTCATAAAGGCTATTGTTTCTGCTTTAATGCAAGGATTATGCACGATCATAAGTCCTTGAGGGATATACATAAGGTCAGAATACAAGTGGTGGGCACTAATAACCTTAGGCGGCTGATATTTCTCATTTCCCATGGGGAGCAAAAATTATTGTTGGATTAAGAAATTCAGAAATGTTAATTTGAGAGACGTTTATCTGTTTACAAACATCAACCTGGCCATTCAGCATGTTATCTGTTTACGGACATCGACCTGGCCATTCAGCATGTTATCTGTTTACGGACATCGACCTGGCCATTCAGCATGTTATCTGTTTATGAACATCGACCTGGCCATTCAGCATGTTATCTGTTTATGAACATCGACCTGGCCATTCAGCATGTTATCTGTTTATGAACATCGACCTGGCCATTCAGCATGTTATCTTTTTATGAACATCGACCTGGCCATTCAGCATGTTATCCGTTTATGAACATCGACCTGGCCATTCAGCATGTTATCTGTTTACGAACATCGACCTGGCCATTCAGCATGCTATCTGTTTATGAACATCGACCTGGCCATTCAGCATGTTATCTGTTTATGAACATCGACCTGGTCATTCAGCATGTTATCTGTTTCTGAACATCAACCTGGCCATTCAGCATGTTATCTGTTTATGAACATCAACCTGGCCATTCTGCAGGCAATACAAACATGATATATATTTGATTCAAAACAGTTGGGTGTAAAGACCTACAGTGACATCGCTGGAGGTCGTTGACCTTGTCGACACCATAGCAACATCCTTGATATGTCAAATCGAGTAACACGAAACATTCATACTTTTATCATGGGAAAGCAAGATTATGCTTTATATCTAGTCATCTTGCTCGTTTTTGACATATGCATGCGTTCGTCATGACCTCTGACAAAACGCAGCCACGTTTCAATGTGAGAATACACAAAGCCATGTTTATGTCAATGCGACAAGCTTTCATGCAAAAACTGCAGAACGTCAGACAAAGTCAAATGTTGTTCAGTTCACCAACAAACAGTAACACTGTGACATGTCGGACAAATGCGAATGAATGTTAAGTTGGCGAATGACAGAATACGGCGGCCTTTGAAGTGTGTGGTCTTTGGTTTGTCATACAAAGAGACACTTGGGAAACTGGTTTCTCTTCACTCATGTTATCAGTCAATAAGTTGTCACCTCATTATTACCTGGAGGATCCCCGCAGTGGGAGAATGCCCTAAAGATAGCAGTTGCATTCTAGGTAGAGCAGTCGATTTTATAGACACAAAATCTGATCATCTTTTATTATGAAATCATGCTACATCAACTGTATCTATTCTGACATCTTGACCACCGTTGTGTTTTTATGAATCAACATTGTTTTAATATAACTCGACCGTTATGTGTTTATCGATATTGGACTTGCCATTCACCATACAATGTAAGCTCAATGTTCCAGTTGAAACATTCAACTTAAATAGATAATGGTGTTTTTCCCACACACACAAATATGTTTGCCTGATCATTAATTTTAAGATGGTGGTAGTTACCCAAACAACACTGCTTTTTGTCAATCGAAAACAGATTTGTGCATTCAGGCAATAGACTAATTAACATGTCATGTTAATCATCATGTTAGAATAGGTCTTTTGCACAAAAAGAATCAGATTGTTCGAGATCTAGGACATCCAGAATCTAGGTAAGTTTGGATAAATGTCAGGGAGGCCATTAATGTAGATATAATCAGGCAGAATAATCAATGGAGAAAATGTCACATCCATGATACTGAAGTTTTGCCTCAGTTATGACAGTCATCTTCAAGTATAGTTTATATTCATGAATTGTGATAATACGACCTAGTTTTAGAGAAATTCCTTGAGCAGCGTCCACGCCATGCTCCATGGAATCTTAATAACTTGGGTGGGGGGGGGCATTTCACATAAGTTTTCCCTGGAAGAAACATGGGATTTACTGTTGTATTGAGGTGCCACTGTCATACCCAAGAAATGATCTACATTGTTATCTGAAAACAAAATTGTAGGATTCATAAGTAACTATTACACTTACATAGTGCCAAATCTAGTTAAAATCTACTCAAGGCACATAAATTACATTAAAATTAAATTACATTAAAATTAAAAATCATTCATTCACTCAGCATCATGTAACAGCTGATATTGACATAAATAATCATCAGACTTTATGATACATTACTCTTAATTGGCATTTTTGTGTAATTCATGCTCCTGGCCACCCCAATTCCCGGGGGCACTTCAGTATCTCCCACGGGTATACACTAGGGGGCACCACTAAGTGTCTTAGCTGCGAGACTTGCATTTACGGGAAAGCGGTCACCTCATCATTTTGCACACAATTTGCAATCACTTTTAGCATTGGTTTCGGTGCAAAAATATTAGTCTGTAGCCATTTTTCCTGTTGTTGAAAGACAAAGTTTCAGTCGGCTCTTATTGCTGTATAAATAAAGGCTGTATAGTGGTTGTGTTGGTTTGAAAGCTTTTGCACATTAGTAAGTGATGACGTGGTTTGCTGTGGTGTTGTGGTTAGAACATTGGACTCTCAATCAAGAGAATCCGGGTTCGAGTCCTCATGCCGCTGTTTCGAAGCTTGAGCAATTTTTTTCACCCTACGTCTGCCACATACAGAGGTGAGTATATGAACGAATAGTCTTTGTGCAGTAACTGCAGCACGGCTGAATGGTTCCCAGAGAAGTTGAGTTGGCATTGGAATGAACAGGTCCACCCGGGTGTGAAGTGTAAAACAGGACTGGATACTGCACTATATGAGAACGTACCTTTTTACATGTGCTGACTGGTTGGATGCGGTAACTCGGCAGTTACAGTGCTGTATTGTCATATGGTATAACCGGCTACCATTTCAAAACTTGGGCGATTTCATCCACCCCACGTTGCCTGTGTTTTCCCGACGAGACACTAAAAGTCGTTGGTCCCTTCTACCTAGTGTCTAAGCCATGGAAAGAAAACGGAGGACCAAGCCTAGTTACCATTTAATTTACCATGTAGCGGCACAAAGGAAAAATATGGGGGGATTTACTCCATATGGGGGTCATTGTCCAGCGTCCAAAAGTAAAAGATCCCACACAGGGGGTAAATGTGTAACTTGTCGTGGGCTCGCAGAGTGGGGGTCTTTGGTGCGAATAGACCCATAGGCATGGGCTGTAACGAAAGAGGTTGGTGCGAATCACCTCATCGTCTGTATGCTAAATATTTTGCGACATGTCGACTCATCAGCCGGCTTGTTCCATCTGTGAAAGGATCGTGTGACAGCTCCAGGAACACTCCTTCATAATCAGTGACAATACTCCCTGGAAGTGGACCGGTGTGTCACACGTCACACTTGTCAAAGCATCTCTATATACATTTCCTGGCGTTTGTTTGACATCAAAGCATGTAGAGATGTTTGCGTTCCCGTCGTCGAGTGTGTAAACATATGGCGAATTCCATCTCCATTGCTCTGTTTGGGGCAGGTTTAAAATATGGAGGTTTCGTGTAGAATAAGTACGAATGATAACTATGAATTTATTATTTTTAGGGGAGGAAAATGTGCTATGTTTTATTTCACACAGCTAATTTCACAACCAAACAATCGCTATTTAAGTTACCGGTAGTTAATGGTAGTCCATTTGTTAATAATTTAACGTTTTACTCTGATTAATTACGTCTTCGTTTCTAGGGTGCATATTTTGTAATAATAACTTAAGTTTGGTTAAAAATCATTAACGTTTTCTTTTATGACTTTTTGTGGACTCGGATGAACGTACAAAACTCTCCGCATAACGATTATGATACATTTGTAGAACATATTGATTATGACAAGTGTCAAACAGTAATAAGACAATGATTGCGTGCTTCTGTGGTTGTTTTATATCCGTCTCCGTTGCAGATGTTTTTGTCGTGGGTTGAAAATACTGAATGTATGAATTTCTTATTTGTATGTGGGCGGGATGACTGGGTCAGTTTTGTAAGTGGATAGTAAGTGACACCGGAATATCTGACCAGGACATATGTCACTGATAGACCCTTGACCCATCGCTGAAAGAGCATGAGGGGTGGTTTATACTTTGACCTTATAGTGAATTGGGTTCCTATACACACTCACACACACAAAGATGGGCATAGAAATGTCAATGAGGTACCCAAGGATGATATTTCGATAGATATGCACATGAATTTATGCATACATTGACATTTATGATTTTTGCGCTTTGTATTTACATTCAGATGCATATTTAGGAAGCGACCAAGCACTATCCGTGTAAATGTTATGTCAAATACGACTGTTTATGACCCGCCGCAAGGCCTGTAGATCGTTCATGTTGCAAGTGACTTGCAGTTTTGTTATGGATGGGGAGCAATGTAAGGTTTTGTTATGGATGGGGGGCAATTTAAGGTTTTGTCTTTCTTTTTTCAATGCACCTGGTAAATTCTATTAACTGTCTTGGATTTAGGTAGTTTGTGGTCTCCACAGTTTGACAGTCTTATGAAGTCTCATTCAACTAGTCAGTTTTTTCAGAACACTGCTAGGGTGTATGTCATCCTCCGTGGTTCTTTTATGTCCGCGTTTAATTTCTGGTGTGTAAAGTGGGTGTGTTAAAGTGGATGTGTTAAAGGTCTGGTCGTTTTTTTCATAAAATCATTTTATTGTATAAACCGTAACTATTCTAGCAACTTGATTGCGCGAACATGTTTTAATGAATCAGATTTGTGTTTGAAATTTTATTGTTGGCAAGGTTGATATTCATAAACAGAAAGCAGTCAAATTATATTTAAAAATTGTGATTCATTAAGACACACTTGGGCCATCAAGATGTTATGTATGACTACGTACCTTTAGCCGCTACACTACACTGTCTCCCAGTCCTTCGATATATTATCGTACAAATAAGGCAAGAAAATCTCAAAGGTGATGTGTTCATCCTTGTATGTTTTAAGTAACAATTTCGGTCATCTTTTTCCACGTAGACCCAGCAGCAGATCTGGGAGGTCTTAAGGGTCCCAAGACTCCCCTAGGGTCTTAGAAGGTAAAGGACAAAGTATATATATATATATTTTTATATTAGAACTAGTGTCAGTGTGAAGACTCAGGTGTTAGCCAGCTAGTATTAACTACCAAATATTTTTCTTTTACTAAAATTTGTTAGGGAAGATCTTTGACAGCTGTTGAGGCAATGGACACTCAACTAGTCAATCCAGTTATAATTATTTTATATTATGCAATTGTGTCATGTTGGTCATTTTTGCTATTTTCACTAATTTTCTGGCCAACACTCGTTGCTGTTGCAGATAGAATGGAAATCTGAAAGTTTTGCTTCAATCTAGATGAACACTGATGGACTCTCGATAAGCCAATGGCTTCCTTGTCCGCTTGCCATCTGGGTCTTTTGCTTGGATGGCAAATCTTGTTAAATCTAAGCAGAGAAAAAGGTCGGATTTTTTATACAGGACCCCCCACCAACAACCCTAAATCCGCCCCTGGACCTTTACATCTAAGGAGACATAAGGGAGACATTGGATAGGTGACACCTCATGAACTGGGCCTACCTTCTGATAACCCGTAAAGATAATTAGTGAGGACACGTCTAGTGCTGTCATATCATTGTCTCTCACTTAGGTCATAGGCCAAGTTAGTTCACTGCCATTTCTAATCTCTTCTATTTTATGTTGCATGCTTGAACTTTCCTGGTCTTTGAAGAGTCCAATGTCCCGTAGTAATTAAAAATCCTATAGTGTGTTATGAAACTTAAATGGCATCACATGAGTTATAGGTTCCGTTATGATGTGTGTAGTAACTAATATTATAATTTAATAATTTATTCTATATGAAATATAATTGTTATTATATAATTTATATAGGAAGTCAAATCAAACCCTTTACACTGTGGCAGACCTGTTTGTTCAAACACCAACCTGATTTCCCTCAGAATTGTAGAGATGGCTACAAAGCATTTAACCATGCTTTTGTTATGGTAGGAAAGATGTTCATTCATGTAATTCAAACACTAATATGATAATAATATATGCGTTTATTTCAGACACACTGTATTTGACCTACTAAGCATGCGGTGGTGCTCTTGAACAAAATTGAGCCATAAAAATGTCAAGGAATCTGTTCTTGTAAGCGTACACCAAAATTTGTTTCTCTAGACAATAACGTAATTGTTTAACAATAGTTCTGTCATTTGGTGAATACTGTAGAACAACTGAAAATTGGTGCCAGTCTTTTTACACCAGATGGCAACACTTTTCAGTTGTTCCACACTTGTCAAATTACAAAAATTATGGATCCTGCTGATTAAAAAAAGGGTGTACGCTAATTAGGGCATGTATGCTCAAAATGTAGAATACGATAAGTCCACACACAACAAATATATGTATATATATATATATATATATATATATATATATATATATATATATATACATTAAATAGAGGTAAAACAGTATATCAATATATGCACGTATCATGCATTAAAAGTACAAGTACAAAATTTATGTATACGCACTTATTAAAAGAATCAAGTAAAAAAAAATATACACACATGTTATGCATTAAAAGTATAAGTAAAATTATGCACATATAGAGGATGCACAACATTATGACAGAAATATCCATCTATGTCTTTGTACTTGGTGCTGCCAGTCAATATTGGGATGGCTTCTTTAAATTGCGACGTAATACTGGCTGTTATAGTAACGTCTTACTTGTATTGTGTGACTTGGGACAATCGAAGAAAAGACGCAGGATGTTGTCAACAATTCTATGCAGTTGTTCACTGTCATTGCGGAAAATTGTTCCTAATAACTACAAAGGGTGGTTTGATTGTTTGTAGGAAGAAGTAGTAGAGGGGTGAATTTAAAAAAGTTAAACTGAGACGACCCGACTGTGGGTCGTAGATGAACCCCTTTAAGTTTGGCGCCCGAGATGCAAAGCATCTAGGATAAGAGTCGGCAACCTGCAGCCCACGGGCCAACTGCGGCCCACGTTGCTATTTCATGCAGCCCACAAACTGACAACAATATTGTGCATAATGCAGCCCGCAATATTAATATATAAAATTTATAAATATTGCGTCCCATCTAGACTTTCATAGACATATCATCTCGGTTATACTATGTCCATGTGAGGGACCTAATTATACACCAAATGTGTTTTTTCACTTCCTTTAAGGTTAAATGAATTCACTTTTGCGTGTGCAGACATGAATGCACTACCTTGCTTGTGTTTGAGTGATGAAGTGTTGTTTTGAAAAACATTCGTCGCCTGCTAAATGGCAAACAGAGTTGTTCACTGATGGAAAAGGTTCGAGTAAAAACAGGTGCTAGGCGAAGCTCTTCATTGCCCACTGCATCATCCACCACTGAAGCCTGTGTGGCAAGTCTACACAGGTGTCAGGGCAAGACTATTCAGCATCCACTGCATCATCCACCACTGAAGCCTGTGTGGCAAGTCTACACAGGTGTCAGGGCAAGACGCTTCATTGCCCTCTGCATCATCCACCACTGAAGCCTGTGTGGCAAGTCTACACAGGTGCCAGGGCAAGACTCTTCAGCATCCTCTGCATCATCCACCACTGAAGCCTGTGTGGCAAGTCTGCACAGGTGTCAGGGCAAGACTCTTCAGCATCCACTGCATCATCCACCACTGAAGCCTGTGTGGCAAGTCTGCACAGGTGTCAGGGCAAGACTCTTCAGCATCCACTGCATCATCCACCACTGAAGCCTGTGTGGCAAGTCTGCACAGGTGCCAGTGCAAGACTCTTCAGCATCCACTGCATCATCCACCACTGAAGCCTGTGTGGCAAGTCTACACAGGTGTCAGGGCAAGACTCTTCAGCGTCCACTGCATCATCCACCACTGAACCCTGTGTGGCAAGTCTACACAGGTGTCAGGGCAAGACTCTTCAGCGTCCACTGCATCATCCACCACTGAAGCCTGTGTGGCAAGTCTACACAGGTGTCAGGGCAAGACTCTTCAGCATCCACTGCATCATCCACCACTGAAGCCTGTGTGGCAAGTCTACACAGGTGTTAGGGCAAGACTCTTCAGCATCCACTGCATCATCCACCACTGAAGCCTGTGTGGCAAGTCTACACAGGTGTCAGGGCAAGACTTCAGCATCCACTGCATCATCCACCACTGAAGCCTGTGTGGCAAGTCTGCACAGGTGTCAGGACAAGACTCTTCAGCATCCACTGCATCATCCACCACTGAAGCCTGTGTGGCAAGTCTACACAGGTGTCAGGACAAGACTCTTCAGCATCCACTGCATCATCCACCACTGAAGCCTGTGTGGTAAGTCTGCACAGGTGCCAGTGCAAGATTCTTCAGCATCCACTGCATCATCCACCACTGAAGCCTGTGTGGCAAGTCTACACAGGTGTCAGGGCAAGACTCTTCAGCATCCACTGCATCATCCACCACTGAAGCCTGTGTGGCAAGTCTACACAGGTGTCAGGGCAAGACTCTTCAGCATCCACTGCATCATCCACCACTGAAGCCTGTGTGGCAAGTCTACACAGGTGCCAGTGCAAGACTCTTCAGCATCCACTGCATCATCCACCACTGAAGCCTGTGTGGCAAGTCTACACAGGTGTCAGGGCAAGACTCTTCAGCATCCACTGCATCATCCACCACTGAAACCTGTGTGGCAAGTCTACACAGGTGTCAGGGCAAGACTCTTCAGCATCCACTGCATCATCCACCACTGAAGCCTGTGTGGCAAGTCTGCACAGGTGCCAGTGCAAGACTCTTCAGCATCCACTGCATCACCCACCACTGAAGCCTGTGTGGCAAGTCTACACAGGTGCCAGGGCAAGACTCTTCATTGTCCTCTGCATCATCCACCACTAAAGCCTGTGTGGCAAGTCTACACAGGTGTCAGGGCAAGACTCTTCAGCATCCACTGCATCATCCACCACTAAAGCCTGTGTGGCAAGTCTACACAGGTGCCAGGGCAAGTCTCTTCATTGCCCTCTGCATCATCCACCACTAAAGCCTATGTGGCAAGTCTACACAGGTGCCAGGGCAAGACGCTTCATTGCCCTCTGCATCATCCACCACTGAAGCCTGTGTGGCAAGTCTACACAGGTGCCAGGGCAAGACGCTTCATTGCCCTCTGCATCATCCACCACTGAAGCCTGTGTGGCAAGTCTACACAGGTGCCAGGGCAAGACGCTTCATTGCCCTCTGCATCATCCACCACTGAAGCCTGTGTGGCAAGTCTGTGGAAATGCAAAACATAATGGAAGTCGTGAAGACCGTGAACTGTATTTGCGCTCGCTGTCTAAATTACTGGCAGTTCCAGCACCTTACAGCCGAGATGAATGCGTAATATGAAGAACTCCTGCACTACACTGCATTGCGCTAATAGTCATTAAACTGTAAATAGCATTTCTGGTAACGCATTTACAAGACTTGACATTGGCCGTGGCTGGCGCTGCATCTCATAGCAGACTATTTAAAATTCTGTATGAGTTGTTATATGCTACTATAAAATGCTGGAAAACTGCTTTCCTATAATTCACCCATAAGGCGCACATATAAACATTACTGAAGTAGGCTGTGAATAACTTGTTTTTTACAGCAGAAGAGCAAAAGTGAAATTTTTGATGCAGCATGTTGCTCTTAGCATAAATAAGTCTAACTTTGGTTTGAATGTCAAGCTCATCAGATAAATCGTTACAAATAACATGTCCAAGATATTTACATGAAGTGGCAAAGTTTAACTTCATTCTACCTAATGTCATTTCTCTAGCAAGATTTGCATTTCTAGAATCAGAGTACATAATCAGAGATTTGGAGGCGTTAAATTGAACATCGTATTCACAACCGTATATGTAACAACAGTCAAGTAACGTTTGCAGTCCCTTACTGGAAGGGGCGAACTAAAGTAAATCATCTGCGTAAATCAGGTGATTGATCACCGTTGTCCCAAGACTACAACCAGTAGGTTTTGTGTGCAGTTGTACACTCAGGTTGTCCATATAAATGTTAAACAGTAATGGGGAGTAGATCCCCACCAGACACATACACTTTGGTTATTGTACTCGTTGCTGATCACTCTTAAAAGGTATTTGGGTACATCACGTTGTGCTAGTTTTGTTATAAGCTTATACCGAATGACTCGGTCAAATACATACAAAGATATAATTGACTTATTCAGCCATTATTCATTGGCCTCCTATAATAGAGAACCGCAACCTAGCTTTGGCCAGGCACTTGTTTAGACAGCCAAGTGGACTGGTATAAACACGCGACTGGACAAAAATGCACCAATTTCAGAGAACAGCAGCAAGATGATTGAACAGTGGTCAAATTGACTGAGAGTCAGACACTATATCACTGGGCTGTCAAGTCTCATGTGCACAATACACACAGCTACTCACTCTGTTACAGTCAATACAGTCAATGGTGTGATTAATTCTGTTGTAAGAATATCGTAATGACTCCAGACGTATTGCTGTGTGGGTCAATGCATCTTTATGTATAAGAGCATTCTCTTAGTATAAGAGCATTCTCTTAGTATAAGAGCATTCTCTTAGTATAAGAACATAAGCTTATGCAACACCGAAATCTGGCTTATGCCAAAAAATACCTGCTTTATAAGGCCTATATATAATTTCACCGTTTTCTGTTTAGATTGAATGTTTTGACTTGAATATCCTGTTCACATTGCCTGTTGAACGGCAGAGTCTACATTCATTAACAGAGAAAACACATTTGGAATCGGAATTGGAAATGTTTATTGGACCCAAATTGATACAACGTAATATCGACACAGCGATTACAAACAGTGTCATTCATAGCAGTTTCTAAGCTTAAATTTGTATATCTTAAGTAAGATAAACATTGCACTAATTGATTTATTGTAATTGAAAAACCCTTAATACTTAATACTTAGTACTTAATACTTTGTACTTAATACTTGGTACATTCACCATCTGGTAACTGCAGTTTTAAAAAGAAACAGATCAATGGGTTGGAGAGACAGCTACAAAGATCAAATATGATCGCTTTGTAGCAGCCACCCTTCGGTGGTCTCTATGTAGTTTATTCTATGCAACATGATTTTACAATAAAAACAGTCAGATTTTGTGCCTATTTTTAAAGCTGTTTTTTAGAATGACTTAAAGTGTTGATAGCTCACTGAAGATCACGGAAGGCCGGCCAACAGGACTTGGCACCAACTCTGTCATCCAGGGCATGCCGCTTGCTTGTGCTATATCACAATGCTTTTCGGTGCATTATTTAGGCGACACACGTGTGACCGTTAATGGCTAATTATTGCTGTTGTCCAACTTGTCCTACATGTTACTGACGGCCATTTACACCTGCTTGCACCCATCATGAGGCTTAATTGCTACGTACGGCGCAACTTTATTGGACTTGCATATGTTATTCAGACAAGCTTCACAATGGTAACATCTTACTAGATTTGCGTTGCATCTATGACCTTGCCTGAATGCACGGCCCCAGTCTGTCCCTCTCGCTTTACGATGTCGGTTTAATTTCTCACTATCCACAAGATATAAGTAGTAGCGAATAAAGTGATTATCTTTATCGTATTCATTTCTAATTTGTGGCATTGTGGTTGGAATCCGTTCAAGAAACTCACCCTTATTTCACCTTTGGCAGTATTTAATAAGCTCAATTGTGTGTGTGTCTTTTCATCGTTTGTCCTGTATAATTGCATTATTTAGTCATATTAATTTAGAATCATTGCTGTCAACGTTTCTATCCAGTCCACTCAGAAAGCATACTGTGACCTTGATGAGTTCAAAATGTTAATATTCAAAATGGTGGATGGAATTTTGTAATGCTCTGTACTAGGCATATTGGTAGCTGCGTTGGACACAAATATGTTGGCTATGCGTTTTTCAGAAGCTGTTCTTATTTGGAGCAATTCCCATTCATGTAACTGTATTGCTGGAATATATATCACCAAAATGTTTACTATGTGAAAACAAAATATGTGGAAAATTTCCTTTTTTTTCAGAAGTGCCCACAGCCAAAATATTGTGTCCAAAATATTGTATCCAAAATATTGTGTCCAAAATATAGTGTCCAAATATCTTGTCCAAAGTATCTTGTCAAAAATATAGTGTCCTAAATATCGAGTTCAAAATATACCGTCCAATATATACTGTCCTAAATATCCTCTCCTAGATATACTGTCCAGTATATCCTGTCCAAGATCTTCTGTCCAAGATCCCCTCTCTGGAATGTCCTCTCCAAAATGTCCTCTCCAAAATGTCCTCTCCGGAATGTCCAATCCAAAACATGTCCTCTCCAAAACATGTCCTCTCAGAAATGTCCTATCCAAAATGTTCTCTCTGAAATATCTAGCATTATTTTTTTTTAATAAGGTTGCCGGAAACAAGGGAGCAAAAAGGGAGCAAAAAGATTTAGACCACTTTTACGAACAATAGAAATTGTTCTGCTTTTACTCACTCTGTCATATTTTATTTAAACATGGGTAGTTACTTTTGAGCAGACCCCTAAGGTTATCATATACAATGCCACCACAGGGTTTACGGTCACACCCCTTTTAAGTGCACAGTATGTATACAAGCAATGTTGCGTGTCGCTAATAACATGCCTTGGGGTTAGTTAGACGTCATTGCTTAAACGAGGCCTTTAAGGGTTTGCTACTGCAGAAGGGTACATAAATAAAAGGTCATTTAATGTTCTTAACTTTATATGTTCTATATATACTAACTAAGCATCACAATAGCTTCATATTTAAAAAAACGTTTTTACACAAAGTTGTTTAAGAAGCATTAAAATTCCCTCCTCAATTTATTTAGCCCATATATGCTGTCGGTTTTAATAAAAGAGTATTTTGAATTGACTTTCCTCATTAGACTGGGCAACTTGCAAATAACCTTATGTTATAGTATATACTATACACAGCCAGACCACCTTTAGCTTTTTGTGCATAATTTTTACTGAATCCGGTCAAAATTATTGACATGTTTGTGTGTCTGATGATTTCACCAAAATTAAATAAAAACAATTATACAAACAAGCTAGCCTTTCACAAAGGATACTAGATTGGTTTGATTTTTCATGAAATGATTCTGAAATTATTTGACAAGCAAAAAGATTGAACTGGAGAAAGACATTAGAAAGGACGTGTGAAGCAATACATGTTTGTGCTGTCATTGTCTGCCTAAACCAGCCCAGTCATGATGTAATCTCCAAGTGCAACTTTGGTGTGACTGCATGCCCTTTGAGAGACAGAGTACATGTTTATGGCCTGGCTTCCGACCGTAGACTTGTAATTCAGCCATTTAGATTGCCTGGATCTATGTTCTAGTTATTAACCTGACATGGTTTCCCACGAAGAAAGAGGATCTTCTGACGGAGAGTTTTTGTTGTTTATGATTAGTCATTTGGTCACAGCAATACACCCTTCTCATTATCACCCCGCTACCTGGTGGATTATAATGGATCATAAAGATTCAGGTAACAGAATCACATTCCTACAACGATTGCTGGCATCTTGACATCATGCAGCAGAACTAATTTGGCAGACCATATGGTCCTTGTTTAGGACCAGTTACATGGACTTGTATCTTGTTTGTTTACTTTTTTATAATCAACCAAAACTTGTAGGAATGTAGAGTTCTATCAAATCTCAATAATTTACACATGTATACATGTCTAGATCTGGTCTGCATAATTGTGTCCTTTGCTTCAATGCACATGACAGAGTAAATTAAGACGACAATGACACATACATGCTGTGTCTGTGTCAACCTGCGAGGAAAACTAGTTGTATAGTTCAAGCAGAGTTTATGCATGCAAAACCAACCAAAATTACATTAATTTCAAATAAAATTATTTTAATATTTACATATCTCTCGGTGATGTTAACAGTTACTACGCTCGAAACATATGCCTGCAAATAACATCTTAGAACAAGTGTTTTCCTGAGTTACCCAAATCTTTAAGTTCCTTTATAATCCACCAGGTAGCGTGGTGGTAATAGTTTAAACAGCAACGAATTGTTGACTTCTGGTTTGTTTGTTTGTTTGTTTGTTTGTTTGTTTGTTTGTTTGTTTGTTTGTTTGTTTGTTTGTTTGTTTGTTTGTTTCTGGTCACCTGTTCAGGCATAAATTATAATATATTAATTAGTATTTGTTACATATTTGCCTTTATGGAAATTGTCGGTTCAGTACTAATACACTGTCTTGTGTGCTGGTGATAATGAGTTTTCCTGCTTTTCAAAGATGACTTAAAATTATTTAACCCCTTTTATTAATAACCTGATATCATTCTATGGGGTTTGTATTTATAGATGTTCTATGAATTTCTGTCATATAATTTCTTATTTAATCTTGTTTGATATCCTCTACTGCTCTTTTGACACAAAATATGTAACAACATTGGATATTGGATTAAATAGTTTAATGATTAACTGATGAGATTGATGTGTTATCATCATGAAGTTATGCTTTCCCTAAACATAATCTAAACTCTACAACCAAACAGCTTCCAACCTCACTTTAAAATGTTGAGATTTACCCCTATACCTGAAACCCTTAAATATCAACCCTCACCTGAGCTGTGGATATTTACCCTCACCTTTATTAGTTTGTCACAACCCAACCCTGGGGCGTTACCCTGCTCCAAACATGGCCACTTTAGTGTAGATGAATTGACACTAGTCATGAAATATTATCTTTTTAACCTTGTAACACCAAAGGTTGTCTAAATTTAGTTTTTAGCTTGTTACCAGTTCTTATTCAACCTACAGCTAGGTTATTTCTCAGCCAAATTCCTGTGTTTACCTCCATCTTTGGGTGGGGCCAGGAAAATTACAAAGCATACATGGCTGTCCTTGGAATTCATTAGCGATGACCGTTAGACCCACTCGTAGAAGCTTTCTTTCGTTAAAGCATTTTGCCTTTCAGATCAACTGCACGATAGTCAATGCATAATTTACATCAATGAATTTGTGTAGCGATCCCGACGTAGTTATGTAATACACCTGTATGTGGCCTGGTTGAGACTAATTCAAAGTGACTGGTAGATGTAGAGCTGTCTACCTATATTTGTATAGTTAAAGACTTTCTGTTTAGAATGGCATAAAACAATGTATCATTTTAAGAGCTAATTATATCTCTGTATAAAGCAATAGTTAGGCCTAATTTAGAATGCTGTATACAAGCGTGGAGACCATATCGTAAGAAGGATATAGATACGCTAGAATAAATACAGACAAAAGAAATTAAACTGGTTCCACAACTGAGAGACCTGAAATAATGTGGTTTAATAAATGTAGAGACAAGAGGATTAAAAGGAGATCAGATAAAAGTTTTGAAGATATTGAATGGTTATGAAAATATTGATGGAAGTATTTGTTCTCACGTAAGAAAGATAGAAAAACAGTGTAGTCTACATATCAGAAAGTATTGATTCTTACATAGGACAGTAAATGTATTGTCCAATATATCTACTGATTGTGTAAATTCTACCACCATTAATATGTTTAAAAACAAAATTGGCAGGTTACCCATTGATGAAAGATTGTTGGACTCTCAATAAGCCAATGACTTCCTTGTCCACTTGCCATCTGGGGATCTTCCTTGTCCACTTGCCACCTGGGGATCTTCCTTGTCCACTTGCCATCTGGGGATCTTCCTTGTCCACTTGCCATCTGGGGATCTTCCTTGTCCACTTGCCATCTGGAGATCTTTCTTGTCCACTTGCCATCTGGGGATCTTCCTTGTCCACTTGTCATCTGGGGATCTTCATTGTCCACTTGCCACCTGGGGATCTTCCTTGTCCACTTGCCATCTGGGGATCTTCCTTGTCCACTTGCCATCTGGGAATCTTCCTTGTCCACTTTCCATCTGGGGATCTTCCTTGTCCACTTGCCATCTGGGGATCTTCCTTGTCCACTTGCCATCTGGGGATCTTCCTTGTCCACTTGCCATCTGGGGATCTTCCTTGTCCACTTGCCATATGGGGATCTTCCTTGTCCACTTGCCATTTGAGGGTTCTTCCTTGTCATCTGGGGATCTTCCTTGTCCACTTGTCATCTGGGGATCTTCCTTGTCCACTTGCCATCTGGGATTTTAGCTTTGGATGGCAATCTTGTTAAAATCTTGATATAGAATGCTAAAGATTGCCTCCATTTTAATGAAGTAGTGGTTTCTGTGAGGTGACACCTTGCAGCCCTGGATTGTATAAAATAGCACACAGGCAACAGTTGCACAGTCAGTGGGTTTGCTATTATTGTGTAGCACACTACGTGTCTTCGTCTGTATGCATAATCACGACATTATCTAGACACTGCATGTCCCATAAAACACTATTGTACAATGTTTATACAGTATTTGTGTTGACTAATGTATACACGTTTTCATCCTTTAAATTCATGTCACACTGACAGCACCCTCTTGTGCCAAGCTTAAGAACTTTACCACTCAATAGAAACCATAAATTGAACAATTTTTTTTCACACATCTGGTTTGATGTCACAGCAGACATTCTGTTTTTAAATATTATCATACTTAGGGGTTCATAGATATAAAAAAAAAAAAATTGGATGTGGGTGGGTGGATCAAGGGTCCACATGGATCCAGTTGAAATTTTACAATTCTCAGATTTCTGAATTGGCAGTGTGTGTACAGAGCCTCCAATTTTCTTTCTGTGTATGGGGTGTGGGTGGGTCAATCCTATTAATTTTGGGGGGATTATTGGAATTTTTTATATCTACATGGTACTGCTTAGCTTTCTTGGGATCCTGGAACCTTGGGCTTAGTGCATATTTCCTGTGTGATTGGAAGTGGCCGCTTCCATCCGCAACGCAGTGACAAACTTGGATCAGGTTTTATGAGGATTTCCCGATGTGGTTTCTCATCAGTCTCTTGTCACTTGTCCTACATCTCAGTCTCATGTCACTTGTCCCACATCTGGGTCACTGGATTAAACACTCCTGCTTCATAAGATCAGGATTAAGTTTATCCAGCGTCATGATTTAATGACTAAACCTCTACTAGATCAACCTGGGTGTCAACATTACTGCTTATAGGCGGGAAATACTCAAGTGATTTAACATTTGCTCACACATGCATTCACCACGAGCATGAAAGGCACATTGAAATGGCGACCCTTAAAATAACACATTAAAAACTGGAAAAAAATGCTAATTGATGGCAGTTTCCATGAGCAGATGTTGATGCCAGTGATATCAGGAACCCATTAATATAACCTTAAGATTTTTAGCCCCTCCTGCCTCGTTACCGCTAGATCAGTGCCATCAAGGATTAAACCCTTCCTGGGTCATGACCTGGGGATTAAGCCCCTCCCACAACATAAACCCAGGATTAATGTCAAGTCATAGCTTTGACAGAACCCTGACTGTAATACCCATTGGCATGTTTATTGTTAATATTTCACTGCTATTATTTGTTCCTCAGGATTTTGTTAATATCAATTAAGCCGAAATGTTTTTACACTAGATAAGATGATACCTTAGATAAAGTTACTTTCCATTGTAATAAATAATATCTGTGAATAATATCATGCATACACACATGCACACGTGCACACGCGCACACGCGCACACCTGCACACACGCACACACGCACACACGCACACACACGTACACAGTCAACTAAGCTAATGTCTAAAAGTACCACTTAACTAAGACCATGGCCTTACATTATGATGCAACACACTGGATGTTTAATGGTCTTTATTTTATGGATATTATATGTCTATTAGTTGAGTAGCAAAGTGATTAGTAATCTTCTTCAAGAGATATTGTATCGTCCCAACAGCTGATCGGGTCATTTAAGCAAATTTACATTGAAGATGATATCTGGTGCAGAGAGGTCAAATGCTGCACGACCTCTAGAAACATTTGTCCCTCCATGCATCAGCACTTCCTGTAGCTAAATTTCAGGTGTCAATCAAAGGAATGTGTCAGATTCGAATGAAGAGCACGCCTCGGGTGATTAAGGGCTTCCTGCCAGGCTGTCAATAAATCTTACTGTTTTACAATCGTATCATATGTGACCAGATAACGGAAAGCTCATCGTTTGTTAAATTTTCCTCCTCGATTCATTTAGCCCATCGCAAATCAGGTTTGTGGATGTTCAGATCTGTAGTTTGTGAATGTTTGAAGTAAATGTGCAGTTGGTTTAATGAAAGAGTGTATACCTTTGTAGAAACCTTTGATCGTTAGATCGGGTTATTTGTGAGAGTGTGTCTAGCCATATGCTGTATATGTTTAGTGTGTTACCTGTGTTGCATTAGATCACACGTGTTCATGCGTTATCAGAACTTTATCTCTGCAACAAACAACCTACACAAATATATGTCATATTACTTATGAGTTTCTCAAGACTGCAACATTACTGCCCTTTAAGTTGGGACTCTTTTTGATTGACCATCTGTGTCAGCTCGTGATTGATTACTTATGTTTTCGTGATGATCCGTCATGACCAGCTGTAGTCTGAATGCCCGGTGTATTGATTCAGCCATTGCCACTGACGATTAATAGATACTGTGGCAGTGTCTGTGATGGCTGTTTATTGTCTGTCCTCGCAAGCTGAGCACTAATCTTTGATTTCTCAAGGACGTAGCGTCACAATGTGATGGGTATCTAAGCAAACTGGTGCAGTGGCTCAGCGGTTAGATCGCTGGACTGTCAGTCGAGAGGATGGCAGTTCGAGTCCACTGTGCTTCCGTTTCGAAGCTTAGGCAACTTCGTTCACCCCACTTTGTCGGTGTCTTTCGGAAAAGACATGAAAAGCCGTTGGTCCCTTCTACCTGGTGTCTCTGCCACTGCCAGGAGAGTTAAATGCTCCATGCAAGGAAATTAACAGACGGTGGTTTCAGTAAAAGCCGTCTCGTTTGGCTCTACGAGAGCCTATCAGTGATTATAGCCAATAGTGGCTTCTTATGATGTGAGGGCATTGGAGTCAGAATCACTGGTTATCCTTGGTTACAATAACCAGGACATAATTTAACATGTAACCCAACGTTATAACTGGTAGGGTGGGGTGTGGCCCTTCTAAGTAACCCTGATACAGCAAACAGGGCATTTTAAAGTGTAAGAAATGTTTTGTATTGTGCAAGTTGACAAAAACACCGGGTGTAAACAGTATTAATCAAAGTGTTTTCCCTTTTATGAGGATTGGGTCGTTCAGTGGTATCATAGCTGCACTGGAAACTCATCTCTTGACAAACAGCTTTCTTCGTCATTCTTTACATGTGTCTTCCTTTCTTACTATCAATTTTTCTTCTTAACACTATTGTTAACATTAACTCACATCAATGATTCAGCAACCATCTGTCGCCTTCTTCAGGCCCTGAATTTTGGGACTTAGTTCTTCTTCTGCACACCAGATGGTATGACAAGCAGGCTGTCCCATATGTGGCTGGGTCAGTTCCACACCCCCAGTGATTGATTTGGGGGGCCACTGAGCCGGTAGCATGGTAAACTAATGGGTGATTAAGCTTGGTCTCCCTTTGTGAAATCCTTGATCCGCCTCTCAATTCACAGGACGTATGACATATATGCTTCCTACAGAATGTTCGCAGCATCCCAATGCACCAGGATTGTGTAACCACCATGCCTGGAGTCTGGCGATTAGAAAATGCTTGCTTTCAAGATGAAGCGAGTAGTGCCACACTGATGGCTTCGGCAGTGTGGGGAATTCATTAACTGAGTTGACCAGGCACTTACAAGCAAAAAAGGACACTTTGCTGTGTGACGGAGTTGATGAATCTGGCTTCCTATTGTCAACAGATGGTGCTGCTGGATGCAGGCACTCTCATGTACTGGTGACTTTATGTGTGCTGTTCTCACCAGCTAGTCAAGTACTTGTTCCATCTGATGATGTGAAAGTGTGATGTAGTTTGTACTACTCATATAAATAAGATTTATTGTACTTTTTACAATATGCACAGTACATATTAGACTGAAAAGAAATCTTACTAATATATTTGGGTTATCGTTTCTATTAACTTGCTCTCTCTCTCTCTCTCTCTCTCCCCCTCACTCTCACTCTCTCTCTCCCTCTTCTCTCCCCCCCCTCACCCTCTCCCCCCTCTCTAATAGCATTTTTGCTAGATTCATTGACACCATATGTCAAGGACAGTGGACGTCACCAATGACATTGGAGTGACTTGACACTTTATTGATCTGGATATATAACCTCATGTCAGCTTGATTATTTCTTTTACTAAAGGCCAGACATATTTTGTTTACATGTTGGAAGAATGCAAAATCCCTCAAGCTATATGTAAAACTTCATTGTTGGTAATTGACAAAGCTCCAGTTAGCAAATGGACAAGGAAGTAATTTAACCTATGTTTTGCCCTCCTTTGTCAGGTACTGTATTTGTCAAATCTGTTTTTAAATTTACTGACACAGATGACATTTACACAAACTGTAGATAATTTATATCATTCATTTATTGCCACCTGTAAGAATGAGCACTTTCTGGTATACAATCTACCAGTGCTAATGCTGTTTTGTTTCCTCTAGTTCTACTGCCTTCCTTAGATTTGAATAAAATATTGCTATCAATATCTTCATAACTATTCAATATTTTAAAACTTCATTTGGTCTTCTATTAATCAGCTGGTGTCCGGTGTTGTCACAATCTCCTGGGAGTGTTTCATGGCTAAAGTATCTCAGTTCTTGAATCAACTCTTCTTTTTATTATGTCTAGCTTATCTATGTCCATATTATTATGTCTAGCTTATCTATGTCCATATTCATGTGGCCAGATGTGCTACAGCTCAGACAGAAAGCACCACTAATCCTACGACTAAAACAATGAATAATGTTTCATTGTAACGTATCACATTAAGTGGACGACATAAGTAAGTATTGTATAAAATTTAGATTAACTGACGCAGTACTCTGTTGGCAGATTGACTTTGTGGATTAACAACAATATGTTAATTTAACTTGTACAGAGCATAGAAGCTTTATACAGTGTGTATGTGTGAACGTAAATTGAGCTGCCATGCCAAATACTGACAAATGTCCAACAAATCACCAGCTTGGTTGTCTTTCTAAGGTTAAACCGGTAGATTTGTGACCTGTTGTCAACCAGAAATTAATAAATAAGCCATCTTCTGACGTGGTTTTTGAGCTGAATAATATTTCACTAACTGTAACATTAAAAAACAACAAAAAATATTGCCCTCAAATGTTTATTTAGATATGTCAAATTAATTATGACATAGCATTAGGTAAATTAAGTTACAGTATTGTCAGAATAGGTGATCTAGACTTGTTCAAACCTTCTTTAAAGGTTCCTTCTCAATTTGATTTTTTCGCTAGTCTCATATCAAAATCAAACCTACCTAGTATCCACTGCATCATTCTAGCTCGTTTGTGCACCTTTTCTATGTAGTTTTTTTGTGAAATCATCAGACAAACTATTAAATTACTTAATGTTTGGTCAAACATTAATTGAAGTGAAAGGGAAAATGCTAAAAACTCACGAATCAAGTCACGCCCATGATCGGTATTGACCCACAAAGTGTTACCATATTGGATATCCACTATTTTGAGCCTTACCAGATCTAACAACTAAAGTCAATTCTTTCGATTATAGGCATTTTTTTTATTAAATCGACTATGGATGTTGCATAAACTATTCACACACTACATGTTTTGACATCAATGAAACAGATTTATGATAGGCTAAATCAGTTGAGGATGGAATTATAACACAAATAGTTTAGATAAATCTGAAACTGTTACATTGGGCTTAGAAAGACATGTCTGGGGAGATGCCACAATAAAATAGAAATTAGTTTGGCCAAAAGGCATTGTTGTTGCTCTATGTCAATAGATGTTAAACATGATCATAACTTCAATCTCTGTCACTATATATTTGTATCACAAACTAAATGCCAATTTAAATGGTAATTTAATATTTAGACATTTATTTTCAAATATAAAATAACTTTGTTCGACTACCGAAACCAACATTTTCCTGATGCAAACTGAAGATATTCCAATGATTTAGAAGAGTAAAACGTTTTGAAATCGCGACCGAACCACGAGTGGTTAAGGTTCGAGGACCTGTGCTTTCAGCGTAATATATTGTCTTTCTTGTGCCAGACATCAAGTCTCATGGCCGAGTGTTAGAAATCATTGTAATGATCAAATGTCTGTGGCTGATATGTGTGCATCTTTGCATCATGCATGTTGCATCGTAGAAAATTGTTTTCTTCCATTTCAATGAGTCGCAGCACAAAACCGCATGCATATCACGTTTATGAAGATGAATTAAATCTGACGTTTTTATTTGTTCAGATGCCGGATTTGGTATCGTTATTGAGGATATCCCATTTCAGCTTCAGCAAATGGCAATGGGGGATGATATATTTATTAGAAACTTTAGACAGGCTGCCTACTCCATAACTGAACAAATGTGCATAGACAATAGTAAAAATAGTAACTGTTTTTTAATATTTAAGTAAGGCTTCGCAAGGCATTTATCAGGATTAATACAGTATTCTTATGTACAATAATAATAGTTTTATTGTGCTTTGCAGCCAAAAAGGCTGAATAGTACATGTGTAGGCGTACATGGTAAATATAATTCTATACATTAAAAGGGATAAAAAATAAAAGGCAATGAATTAATAGAGCATTAAATTGCATATAAATATGGATGCATGCACACGCACACATGCACACACTCATGCACGCACACACATGCATGTGCGCCACATCATGCAAACACATCATGCACACGCTCTGACAAACACTCACATCACTCACTGTGTTTGTTTGTGTGATTGTTTGTTTAATTATGTTGGTTAAACATTAAACTAAACCTTTCAGCTTATAATGGCAGAACCGATCAGTAGTGATTCCTTGTTGTTTGTTGTTAAAACACAACTATGAGACATGATGTCTGACACATAAAGTGACAGAAATTGAAGGCAGGATCACATATGTTTAATAAAACAATACCAATGTCTTTTGGCCAAACAAATGAACATTCACATTTTGATAAATATACGTTAATATAATTTATTGTGACATTTTCCGTCCACTTCTTATAAGGATACTAGTCACATTTAAGTAGAAGATTTCCAAATAGGGGGGCATTTACACAACTACACCTATTCCACAAATGGGTTGTTCATTCAAAGCACCTTTTCTAAGTAAATTGTTACCACAAGCATGACATTTATCCAGATAAATCCTTTCCTGTCACCAAAGGTTGTGTAAACTGGCAATTTCTCAACATGGGCCATTCCCCGGAGAAGCGTAAATCATCCATGCAAAAGACCTTATTACTTTCTTTGCCATTAATTTGTTGTGTTCCTGACTTGCTTCTATTGACTCGTGACTGTGCATGCACTCATAGAAGCATCTGTGTGAGATACTGATCTATCGAGTTCAAGTATCGGCAAAATAATCACGGACAAATCACAATTAGGTCACAGTCATTTGCCGTATTTGTGTTCCAAGAAAGAATGATGGGAGTACGTCAGGTGATTGCCAGAAACAGAAATCGGTCAAAAGGCAACGGATACCAAGAGTTGATCTGCTCACCTGCTAACCATACTCCAGTCAAGTCAGGTGACACAAGAACTCCTGTCAGTAGGGTTAGAAATAAACAACCCCCATTCTCTACGATTCTTGTACATTCCAGTTCCTTATACATTTTTTAGGCTGGCGTCCTTTCCCTCCAGGTGGCGGCTGATGTTGTTGGTCTATCGTAACCTGGGCCTTCCTTTTGGTCTCTTTCCCGTCATCTTCATACTTAGGGCCACTTTTATGACAGAATCGTCTTCTCTTCTCATGACCATAGCATCTCAATTTAGTCATCTTGATCACTGCTACAATTGGGCTGATCTTGCTCTGCCTGTAGAGATGATCATTCCACGGTCTCTCCCATTTGGTGAATCCTGTATCATTCGCATGGCTTACAAGTTCCACGTCTGCTGCAGTGATTCGACTTTCAAGTCTCTTTGTTAAGGTGCATCGTTCACTGTCAAAGAGGAGAATAGGTCTTAAAATGGTGGTTGATCTACGAAGGAGAAGTAAATTAAGTCAGAGGTTCCTAAACGGGGAACCTCCATGGAATTCCTCAGAAACATGCAAATTTATGCTACAATAGCACATTACATATAAAATAGAATGCTAGGAGGCCTCACTTAGAAGGTGGCCATTTATGATGGTCCTGAGTTGAGAACGTTCGGTAACCCTTGGATTAGGTCAAATGAATACAAGGGTGTTGTGCATGAAGTATATGAACATTTCAGCTGCTGTGAGATACAAATTCTTGGTTCTGTCAGTCTTACTTTTTTTTCGCAGTCATGAATTACTTGTATCATAATTATTGATGCGTGTCTCTCTGAATCAGTCCAATGTCATGGACATTGATACGCAGCTGGATGAGAAGATGATGGAGTTAGTTATGTTATGTCATTAACAATGTCATGTCATTAACAAACACTTGACTGTCCGGTTTCACACAAGGAAAATTAATGAAAACTGCCGTTTTGGCATTTGAGAAAGTATTTGGGCTGTAGACAAATGTAATTCCTGCCCTGTCTGGCTCTTGTTTCAGTCATTCTGAAGTTATAGTCTGATCGATTGTCATCGTAAAATCATGATATAGAGTAAAACTATTTCTGTTCTAGCAACTTGACCATCCAAATGTGTTTCAATTAACCAATTTTTTTTATAATTTAGCCATTATCTGTTTAATGTGAACGTTTCATCCGGAATATCAACGTTTACACTACATGCTGAACGGCAGAGTCGATAGATTTTCATTGACAGATAACGATCATTGTATTGTGGCTCATTAAAACACAGACAAGATGTTTGAAGAAAATGTAGTTTATGCTGTATATCATGACGCTACAACACAAAACAATCAGACTTTGTATCTTTATTTATTCAGTTACGGATGATTGCAGTAGCATTTCCTGGTGTCTGCAGAATCACGGTGTAGAATTTGTCGTGCTATAGTCCAAGAGTTTTAGACACGAATACCATGGAGCCTAAAAAGCTGATTTTTCACCACAGATCCCTGAAAGAGTCTGGAGTAACACATGAAAAATCCCCATTAATCCACCTTGAGCTTACCGCAGAATTCACGATGGTGTCCGAGTATTCTAGAGTGTCTTAGTGGTGTTCATTGATCGGGCATGGTTGAAAACCCTACCCTAGACACCAATATTTGCCCTCTAACCCAAATGGTTCAGAAGTTACAGCTAATTAACCACATGTTCCTGCCTTCACAGACACCATCTTGAATTCTGCGTTTAGGTCAAGGCGGATTCATGGGGATTTTTAGTATGTTACTCTAGACCCTTTCAGGGATCCGTGGTGAAAAATCAGCTTTTTGCATTGAACTTCTAGGTTTCACCTAAAACTCCTGGACTACTATTGAATCAATCAAACATCTCATCTTGCTGGTAGAATATACAGAAGCCATGGCCAAAATGAGCATCTAGACTAGATTTCTTGATGATAACCAGTGAGTTGTGTGGCAGATACAAGTGATTTGGCGCATCATGATCTCGCTTGGACTGTCTGCACTTCTGTAACATGCAATAAAACGTCATATAATGTAATATGGATTGCCAGCACCACTCCCATGGTACAGGGAGCCTGCACTTGTTGGCCTCAGGCCATCGTCTAATCAATAAGGACTTGTTATCAGAGCTACTAACTTGTCAGTGTTGCCTCATAGCTTGCGTCTATATGGTGTTGATTACAAGCTGTTGCATGAAATATGGACTGCTGTGTTTTGATGACATGGTGGTAAATAGGATTTTGTTATGGTAGATCTCTTACCTGGTTAAAATGTTAAGCTTGGTGCGGCAGTGAGGCTGTATACTGTATACTGTATACGGTTGGTTATTCATGATATGTGAATTTGGTATATATATATATATATATATTTTTTTATTAACAAGGGCTGTGTTTCTATATTTAGGGTAACAAATAAATTAGTTGGCTAATTCACCACTACTGGGTAGGTTTTTTCATTAAGTTTATTCAGATTAAATTTACTTGCTTTTTATATCCAGTAGGACATATACATGTAACATGTTGGGACTTGGCCAAGCAGTTCCATATACCAGGTGTATCCGATGTTCCTTGTAGCCATGGGTAGTTTGGATACATAACACAGTGCAGGCCAGAAGGAAGATTTCAAAGTTGTTTTTTTTTAAGTGTATGTTCCTTGTAGCCATGGGTAGTTTGGATACATAACACAGTGCAGGCCAGAAGGGAGATTTCAAAGTTGTTGTTTTTTAAGTGGATATTCCTTGTAGCCATGGGTAGTTTGGATACATAACACAGTGCAGGCCAGAAGGGAGATTTCAAAGTTGTTGTTTTTTAAGTGGATGTTCCTTGTAGCCATGGGTAGTTTGGATACATAACACAGTGCAGGCCAGAAGGGAGATTTCAAAGTTTTTTTTTTTAAGTGTATGTTCCTTGTAGCCATGGGTAGTTTGGATACATAACACAGTGCAGGCCAGAAGGGAGATTTCAAAGTTGTTTTTTTAAGTGGATGTTCCTTGTAGCCATGGGTAGTTTGGATACATAACGCAGTGCAGGCCAGAAGGGAGATTTCAAAGTTGTTTTTTTAAGTGGATGTTCCTTGTAGCCATGGGTAGTTTGGATACATAATGCAGTGCAGGCCAGAAGGAAGATTTCAAAGTTGTTTTTTTAAGTGGATGTTCCTTGTAGCCATGGGTAGTTTGGATACATAACGCAGTGCAGGCCAGAAGAAATTTCAAAGTTGTTTTTTTTTAAGTGGATGTTCCTTGTAGCCATGGGTAGTTTGGATACATAACACAGTGCAGGCCAGAAGGGAGATTTCAAAGTTTTTTTTTTTAAGTGGATGTTCCTTGTAGCCATGGGTAGTTTGGACACATAACACAGTGCAGGCCAGAAGGGAGATTTCAAAGTTGTTTTTTTTTAAGTGTATGTTCCTTGTAGCCATGGGTAGTTTGGATACATAACACAGTGCAGGCCAGAAGGGAGATTTCAAAGTTGTTGTTTTTTAAGTGGATGTTCCTTGTAGCCATGGGTAGTTTGGATACATAACACAGTGCAGGCCAGAAGGGAGATTTCAAAGTTTTTTTTTTTTAAGTGTATGTTCCTTGTAGCCATGGGTAGTTTGGATACATAACACAGTGCAGGCCAGAAGGGAGATTTCAAAGTTGTTTTTTTAAGTGGATGTTCCTTGTAGCCATGGGTAGTTTGGATACATAATGCAGTGCAGGCCAGAAGGGAGATTTCAAAGTTGTTTTTTTAAGTGGATGTTCCTTGTAGCCATGGGTAGTTTGGATACATAACGCAGTGCAGGCCAGAAGGAAGATTTCAAAGTTGTTTTTTTAAGTGGATGTTCCTTGTAGCATTGGGTAGTTTGGATACATAACGCAGTGCAGGACAGAAGAAATTTCAAAGTTGTTTTTTTTTAAGTGGATGTTCCTTGTAGCCATGGGTAGTTTGGATACATAACACAGTGCAGGCCAGAAGGGAGATTTCAAAGTTTTTTTTTTAAGTGGATGTTCCTTGTAGCCATGGGTAGTTTGGACACATAACACAGTGCAGGCCAGAAGGGAGATTTCAAAGTTGTTGTTTTTTAAGTGTATGTTCCTTGTAGCCATGGGTAGTTTGGATACATAACACAGTGCAGGCCAGAAGGGAGATTTCAAAGTTTTTTTTTTTTAAGTGTATGTTCCTTGTAGCCATGGGTAGTTTGGATACATAACACAGTGCAGGCCAGAAGGGAGATTTCAAAGTTGTTTTTTTAAGTGGATGTTCCTTGTAGCCATGGGTAGTTTGGATACATAACGCAGTGCAGGCCAGAAGGGAGATTTCAAAGTTGTTTTTTTAAGTGGATGTTCCTTGTAGCCATGGGTAGTTTGGATACATAACGCAGTGCAGGCCAGAAGGAAGATTTCAAAGTTGTTTTTTTAAGTGGATGTTCCTTGTAGCCATGGGTAGTTTGGATACATAACGCAGTGCAGGCCAGAAGAAATTTCAAAGTTGTTTTTTTTTAAGTGGATGTTCCTTGTAGCCATGGGTAGTTTGGATACATAACACAGTGCAGGCCAGAAGGGAGATTTCAAAGTTTTTTTTTTTAAGTGGATGTTCCTTGTAGCCATGGGTAGTTTGGACACATAACACAGTGCAGGCCAGAAGGGAGATTTCAAAGTTGTTTTTTTAAGTGGATGTTCCTTGTAGCCATGGGTAGTTTGGATACATAACGCAGTGCAGGCCAGAAGGGAGATTTCAAAGTTGTTTTTTTAAGTGGATGTTCCTTGTAGCCATGGGTAGTTTGGATACATAACACAGTGCAGGCCAGAAGGGAGATTTCAAAGTTGTTTTTTTAAGTGGATGTTCCTTGTAGCCATGGGTAGTTTGGATACATAACGCAGTGCAGGCCAGAAGGGAGATTTCAAAGTTGTTTTTTTAAATGGATGTTCCTTGTAGCCATGGGTAGTTTGGATACATAACGCAGTGCAGGCCAGAAGAAATTTCAAAGTTTTTTTTTTTTAAGTGGATGTTCCTTGTAGCCATGGGTAGTTTGGATACATAACGCAGTGCAGGCCAGAAGAAATTTCAAAGTTTTTTTTTTTTAAGTGGATGTTCCTTGTAGCCATGGGTAGTTTGGATACATAACACAGTGCAGGCCAGAAGGAAGATTTCAAAGTTGTTTTTTTAAGTGGATGTTCCTTGTAGCCATGGGTAGTTTGGATACATAACACAGTGCAGGCCAGAAGGGAGATTTCAAAGTTGTTTTTTTTTAAGTGGATGTTCCTTGTAGCCATGGGTAGTTTGGATACATAACACAGTGCAGGCCAGAAGGGAGATTTCAAAGTTGTTTTTTTAAGTGGATGTTCCTTGTAGCCATGGTTAGTTTGGATACATAACGCAGTGCAGGCCAGAAGGGAGATTTCAAAGTTGTTTTTTTAAGTGGATGTTCCTTGTAGCCATGGGTAGTTTGGATACATAACACAGTGCAGGCCAGAAGGGAGATTTCAAAGTTGTTTTTTTAAGTGGATGTTCCTTGTAGCCATGGGTAGTTTGGATACATAACGCAGTGCAGGCCAGAAGGGAGATTTCAAAGTTGTTTTTTTAAGTGGATGTTCCTTGTAGCCATGGGTAGTTTGGATACATAACGCAGTGCAGGCCAGAAGGGAGATTTCAAAGTTGTTTTTTTAAGTGGATGTTCCTTGTAGCCATGGGTAGTTTGGATACATAACGCAGTGCAGGCCAGAAGGGAGATTTCAAAGTTGTTTTTTTAAGTGGATGTTCCTTGTAGCCATGGGTAGTTTGGATACATAACGCAGTGCAGGCCAGAAGGGAGATTTCAAAGTTGTTTTTTTAAGTGGATGTTCCTTGTAGCCATGGGTAGTTTGGATACATAACGCAGTGCAGGCCAGAAGGGAGATTTCAAAGTTGTTTTTTTAAGTGGATGTTCCTTGTAGCCATGGGTAGTTTGGATACATAACGCAGTGCAGGCCAGAAGGGAGATTTCAAAGTTGTTTTTTTAAGTGGATGTTCCTTGTAGCCATGGGTAGTTTGGATACATAACGCAGTGCAGGCCAGAAGGGAGATTTCAAAGTTGTTTTTTTAAGTGGATGTTCCTTGTAGCCATGGGTAGTTTGGATACATAACGCAGTGCAGGCCAGAAGGGAGATTTCAAAGTTGTTTTTTTAAGTGGATGTTCCTTGTAGCCATGGGTAGTTTGGATACATAACGCAGTGCAGGCCAGAAGGGAGATTTCAAAGTTGTTTTTTTAAGTGGATGTTCCTTGTAGCCATGGGTAGTTTGGATACATAACGCAGTGCAGGCCAGAAGGGAGATTTCAAAGTTGTTTTTTTAAGTGGATGTTCCTTGTAGCCATGGGTAGTTTGGATACATAACACAGTGCAGGCCAGAAGGGAGATTTAAAAAAAAAAAATTTTTAAGTGGATGTTCCTTATAGCCATGGGTAGTTTGGATACATAACACAGTGCAGGCCAGAAGGAAGTTGTTTTTTTTTAAGTGGATGTTCCTTAGTTTAAAAGAAGAATACAATCAATGGACATGAGATACTACCATGATGATACTACCATGATGATACTACCATGATGTATTGTGCATCGCATGCATGGACTATGTCACCAACGAGATAGTCTGCAGTGTAGTCAGCCAAAATATGAGGTACTACAAAGATGTCATGTCTGCAGTAAGAAGACACAAGCTGACATAGTATGGCCACGTCACCAGGTCCACTGGCCTAGTAAAAGTCACATTCCAAGGCACAGAGAATGAGAGGCAGGCAGAGACAGAACTGGACAGCCCATATCAAGGAATAGACAGGGCTTCAGAGTACGAGAGGCAGGCAGAGACAGAACTGGACAGCCCATATCAAGGAATAGACAGGGCTTCAGAGTACGAGAGGCAGGCAGAGACAGAACTGGACAGCCCATATCAAGGAATAGACAGGGCTTCAGAGTACGAGAGGCAGGCAGAGACAGAACTGGACAGCCCATATCAAGGAATAGACAGGGCTTCAGAGTACGAGAGGCAGGCAGAGACAGAACTGGACAGCCCATATCAAGGAATAGACAGGGCTTCACTTCCATGAGATGCAAGTGGCAACAAGGGACCAGCAAAGGTGGAGACAGATTGTCAGATCATCAGAGGAGGTGTCCCAATGACCACCCACGGTTATGGGACAGATGAAGAGACAGGGTATTTGAGCTCGTTAATGCAATGTGCTTGTGTACATGACAGGCTGTCACACACAGGTGGCCTTGATACAGCCACACTTGTGTATGCAAGAGCGAACATCGCAGTCAGATGACGCCGGAATCACTCCAGACTCGTCTGTCACTGATTGCCACCTTCGCGTTAAGCCCTCCGAGATGTAGTTACATTACCAAACATGCAGTCTCAATCTCTTCCACTGCAGCAAATCCTCTGCTAAGACGTTAGCTATTTCATGAACCACCACCTAGGAATTGATGCATTGCTGCAATATGGACGTTGAATTGATTCACTCTATATTACCTTCGGTGGATGTTGTCAGTTAGGTTAAGTCTTCTGTGTATGGTTATGACTTGATAAACTAGTTAAAAGAAGCTGTGTGCGTGCGCATGTGTGTCGTCATCATGCTGGAATTGTATGATCATTGTCCGGTTTTAATTCTCATTCTTTCATAATAATAACCTGCAAATTCCATTTAGTCTGGTGATTTCTTTGTGGTGAATATACCTCTTTGTAATGAAGAACCTGTGTGATTTCATTTGTAGAATAAGCTAACTATTAACACGTGGTGCTTTACCTGTAGCCAAAATAGCGTATTATTGTTGTAAAAGAAATTTGTTATGTTATTATAATGTATAAAATAAAACTAATTCAGCTTTCCTCTGTACTTGGCCAAGATGCACGTCCTTGCCAAATTTTACTTTGGCCGTTTTTATTTAAAAACAAATTTGTACTCAGATCCTAGAAAAGAATGGAAGAATTCCTAGAAAACCGATACTTTAAAAAAACATTTGTAAAGCTGATAATAGCAGAGCCAGTTGAAAAGATCGATAATGGATGCATTAAACATGTCTAGTATCTGAAGAGTTTCTCATCATCCCAACATTTCTAGGAACAGGAGACCTCCGTCACTGCCATGTACTACAAAATATGTTAGTACAAAAAGGACTTTGCTTTATCTCTATCTTCGTCTCTGTAAATTCGGGCACTACCTGCCTGCACCCCTGCATGCTATGACAAAGGGAAGTACCAATATGTAAGAACCATATTATCTAATAAATAAAGCTTTTCACTGATAACACAATCTTTATTATAGCAATTCTCTGACACCCTCTGCCCAGCCAAGCTTACCACACATGAGACCCTGCTGGAGGGTAAACCTACTGTCCACTCCACTGTCAATTCTCTGTTTCTTCCCTATGTCTTAGTTTGACAGATGACAAAACTATCAAATTGGCCAATGGATACCTTCCATTCTTCAACCTGTATTACTTTTGCACCATCTAATGAATACTATAATTATGTTTCTTCTCTCACAAGTTTCAATTATCCCTGTTTTAAATAATTAACAGTTGACACAGATTTGATTACATTAGCTCAGACCCAAATGCCTACTACTGGTTGAATATTTCATGTGTGGACTGAGAATATCAATAATAAGTAGGATAAAGCAAAGCTGACATGTTATAACAATTATAAAATGCATCCCTTGTCATAGATAATACATCACTCTTCCATTGACTTTGACAGAAAGAACAGGCTCCATAAACAGGATCTGAAAAGAACACGGTCTTCTGGATAATGACATCCCTACCCTGAATGCTCTGGTATAAAACTGATAAAGGGGAATGCGTCTTTTATGGAGATCTTCCACTAGGACATTCACCAGTTTGTGTTTCAGCAAGACGATAAATGTGATTTGATTTACCCGCATCAGAGCAGCACTGAATATGTCTCTGGATCTCTGGTGCATCTGTCTGCTAATGGGACCAGCTTCGGGCAATTTTATTACGGCCGTATCCGCATCAGACAGGACGTTTATTGGCAGGAGCTGGACTTGCTGAAGAGGGCTGGGAGAGTCGGATGAAGATGGAGACAGTTGATTGCCAGTAAACACGTGCAGGTCTTCCTCCAATGGTTCTCCTCCATTATTTCTACTTGCTCTTCCTGTCTATTTTTTCTCTGTGGGTGTGCATGTGTCATCACTGTCTGGTTGTTAGTGGCAACTCGACAGCAAGCTCCATGCAATGCATGTTGAGAAGCATCACAGACGCATCGTGATCATGTGCGCGGAATATTGACTCTCAGCCAAACACTGTTATAGTCTATTTATTGTGCAATCTTTTCTGAGATCCATTATCATAAACCGCCCACCTCTCTTGTGGTGAGTGGGTGGGTATTGTATGTGTGTGTGTTAACATCACAGAAGTTTGAGCACATAAAAAGGTTGTGTTTAGTTAGATGTATACTATACATGAATACATACAGCAGTGAGAGGCCAAAAGGTGGTGGAGTCGCCAGTGTACCGGGTAGCACTGAAGAAATATCTGAAAAAGAAAGATAGTTGCGAGGAGACAGTGATGGGTAATGGGTGAGGAGACAGATTGATAGAGTATTGACAACAGAAGAGGTTAGTAGAAGAAACGGAAAACCAAGATTAAGATGGACAGACTGTATGAAGAGAGACCTAGAAAAGGCAGGTGTGGGTAGCAGAGTTAGAGAGGATGGCCGAAGCAGAAGGCAGAAGTGAGACTGGATGACAGAAGTGAGACAGGATGACAGAAGGGAGAGATGATGGCAGAAGCGAGAGAGGATGGCAGAAGTGAGAGATGATGGCAGAAGTGAGAGAGGATGGCAGAAGCGAGAGAGGATGGCAGAAGTGAGAGAGGATGGCAGAAGTGAGAGAGGATGGCAGAAGTGAGAGAGGATGGCAGAAGTGAGAGATGATGGCAGAAGCGAGAGAGGATGGCAGAAGCGAGAGAGGATGGCAGAAGTGAGAGATGATGGCAGAAGTGTGAGATGATGGCAGAAGTGAGAGAGGATGGCAGAAGTGAGAGATGATGGCAGAAGTGAGAGAGGATGACAGAAGTGAGACAGGATGGCAGAAGTGAGACAGGATGGCAGAAGTGAGACAGGATGGCAGAAGTGAGAGATGATGGCAGAAGTGAGAGAGGATGGCAGAAGTGAGAGAGGATGGCAGAAGTGAGAGGATGGCAGAAGTGAGAGATGATGGCAGAAGTGAGACAGGATGACAGAAGTGAGACAGGATGACAGAAGTGAGACAGGAGGACAGAAGTGAGACAGGATGACAGAAGTGAGAGATGATGGCAGAAGTGAGAGAGGATGGCAGAAGTGAGAGATGATGGCAGAAGTGAGAGAGGATGGCAGAAGCGAGAGAGGATGGCAGAAGTGAGAGAGGATGGCAGAAGTGAGAGAGGATGGCAGAAGTGAGAGAGGATGGCAGAAGCGAGAGAGGATGGCAGAAGTGAGAGATGATGGCAGAAGTGAGAGATGATGGCAGAAGTGAGAGAGGATGGCAGAAGTGAGAGATGATGGCAGAAGTGAGACAGGATGACAGAAGTGAGACAGGATGGCAGAAGTGAGACAGGATGGCAGAAGTGAGACAGGATGGCAGAAGTGAGAGATGATGGCAGAAGTGAGAGAGGATGGCAGAAGTGAGAGATGATGGCAGAAGTGAGAGAGGATGGCAGAAGTGAGAGATGATGGCAGAAGTGAGACAGGATGACAGAAGTGAGACAGGATGACAGAAGTGAGAGATGATGGCAGAAGCGAGAGAGGATGGCAGAAGTGAGAGATGGTGGCAGAAGTGAGAGAGGATGGCAGAAGTGAGACAGGATGGCAGAAGTGAGACAGGATGGCAGAAGTGAGAGATGATGGCAGAAGTGAGAGAGGATGGCAGAAGTGAGAGATGATGGCAGAAGTGAGAGATGATGGCAGAAGCGAGAGAGGATGGCAGAAGTGAGAGAGGATGGCAGAAGTGAGAGATGATGGCAGAAGCAAGAGAGGATGGCAGAAGCGAGAGAGGATGGCAGAAGTGAGATAGGATGACAGAAATGTAAATTATAACTGAACAGCTACCACATTCATTATTCCACATGATTCTGATAGATGAGCTACTTAATGGCGATGCTTTGTGATGTATGAATTACGCCTGCCAGAATAGCACAGCATATGCAATGATCGTGAAACATAAGTTATACATGTCAATTGATAGACTACATAGGTGGGTCTCTGACTCTCTGTAAGATTTCTGGCTTATTATGCCATCTATCAACTGGTTACTAGATTAATCCAGAGGCATCAGCACTGGAATTTACATGATCTATGCCATGGTGTTATTTGTATTAGTTAATATATCATCATGGAGATTATGTTCAAGGTGATAGATTGCCCATTGTGGCTGAGGTCAGGAGTGTTCTCTATTAGGGAATGCTCAGTCGCTCACAGGTGGATTTGGGGATTGGTATCGCCTCAAAGTGCAGTGCAATAAAGTCCCCCCTACGCCGATACGCGTGCGTGGTCACATCTCCGTGTATTGCTAGTGGTGTCGCAACTATCCAGTCAATTTCTGATATCAGTTAATGTTAGTTATTTAATTTATCTACATGTTACACAAACATATTGTTTGGCTAATTAATTAGTATGCATTAACAGTAGAATTGCGGTGACTGATGTCAAAACCACAGACTAGTCATAGACGTGGAAGTGTTGTATTTTTCGTCAAAAAGTTGTTATGATCTAATACTGTTGTAGTCCTTTCATAACCAGTTTCACAGTTCTTACTTTTAATCGCAATGTTCAAGTATAAACTGATTCAATCGGAAAGAAATGTTTTTGCACTAATTTTTACAAACTTAATTAAATTAATAGAAATATGCCGTTTTCACAAAAATCTGTTCACAAAAAACGTTTGCGCAAGAGTTCCATGTTCTAAATCTTTAAAATTGTTTAGAACAGTTGCTTTTAGTGAAAAACATACGATTCTCGAACGATACATTACTAAATACATTACTCAGTGACATGAAACCCCTTGAGACCTAACGCGGAGTCTCGAATCAAATACAGTTACGTCACATCAGTGATGCGTTCAGTAACATCACAGCAGTGGTGCGTTCAGTGACGTCACAGCAGTGACGCGTTCAGTGACGTCACAGCAGTAACGCGTTCAGTGACGTCACAGCAGTGACACGTTCGATGACGTCACAGCAGTGATACGTTCAGTGACGTCGCAAAGATGTGTAGACATACCAACGTAATTCAATGCTTCCTTAACGCAATTGCGACTGAAAGATCGTACACCCGCGTTTCTGCTTAGGCCTTGTCATACGCGCTGGTGCGTGCGTGCGTGCGTGCGTGCGTGCGTGCGTGCGTGCGTGCGTGCGTGCGTGCGTGCGTGTGTGTCTGTGTGTTATCCAATCAACGACTGTGAAGGTCACATACCTAGACGGGCAAACCGCAACAACGGTCGTTGATTGGATACTCAAGGGTCGCGAATGGTAGAGAGCAACCTTGTGACAAACTACGCGGACACATTCCATCACAGACAAGTGTATAATATTGCGAACAATTCCTAACCTTTGCATCATCTAAATCCACCTCTGATGTCGTAATATATGATTTATACAGATTAATGTATCACTAAATACCAGATGGTCGAATTTCGAATTCATAAAGTATATTATACCGGAAACGCCGAGTAGACATCCTTAGCCACTGCGCATGTCCGCACTGAGTGATTGACGTAGTGCGATTTACTCGCAACATGTGGGTTTTGTTAATAATTAATTCCGTCACACGCCACGGAAGTGCGACGTGACTTTTGTATCCGTCGTAGTACCACCGACGTCGCGTTCATCCGGGTGTCCTTCCGACGCGACGGTTTGAAGTCTTGATAGATTGTCATCTTGTGAATTCCAATTACCGAATCAAGTCCTCAACTTGAAGCCGTCGAGATCCGGCGCCCAGGCAGCGTGGGTCTACTCTCGTAGCGGCCACTTTTTTAATATTTTAATATCGATCGTTTGTGGTTTGTCCGCGTAACGTTACTATTGCTTTGAGACGGTGTGGGTAGGTGGTGCTACGGTCGTGCGTAGACGGATGGCTTCACGTTGATTTTGAGGTCGTGTCTTATTCCGACGTCATTTGTTAAACAAGATTGTTAAAAAGTGTACATGGAAGCCATTGGCTGATCAAGAATCCAACGATTATTTATTTATGCGTAACCCGCCCTTCTGGGATATTTGTTAATTTTATTTGTAAGCATATTCACACGAAAGTTAATAGCATTTACACAATCAGTAGATAATTTATTCCATTCATTTGTCGTCCTCCGCGACAATGAACGCTTTCTGATAACATATCATCTACACTGTTCCTCCACCGACGTTATCTCGTGGCCCCCAGCGCGTCTATGTTGGAACGCTTGCAATAACGCGCCCCCTGAAACGACGCTTATAATCGTATTTCCGAGAGATTCGCTATTCGTGTCGGTAAAGCGGATGCCTGATTGGTTAGCAGAAGTTCCTACGCGAAACGTGTTCATTTGCCCACGGAGGCACTGTGTGCAGAACAAATCAAGAACCAATAGAACTTGAAATTAGGAGGAAGTGGAGCTGGATAACTCCTTCTCTCAAGAAGCCAACACGACACACCACAAGACAGGCGCTTACATGGAACCCAGAACAAAAGGAAATGGGGAATGCCGAGAGACACCTGGTGCGGAGAAGTGGAAGCATTGATGACAAAAGCAAGATGTAAAATGGTCTATGCTCCGCCAGGCAGTAAAAAGGCGTCAAAGTAAGTGAAATAAATTCGTCTCGAATGGCTAATAAGGTCAGAGCGTTTGTGTTTGGTCTGCTGTGCATTATCTAACAGCGGGAATATCTTTAAAAAAAACTTGACAAATATCTCGGAAGGATGGGTTACATGTATGCGAATAATCATTGGGCTCTCGATAAAGGTACGTTTAAGTAATTTTTTCTATAGCGCGGTATCCAGTCCTTGGGACTGTTCAAAGCGCTTTACACTTCACCCCCTGGCAGACCTGCTTATTCTAACGCCATTTCGACTTCTCTGGGAAACATTCAGCCACGCTGCAATTACTGCGTTCAGATATCAGCCAAGTACTCATTTATACAGTTGAGTTTAACTGTGGCAAGGTGGGATGAACGAAATTGCCAAAGCTTCGAAACGGCAGCAAGAGGAATCGAACCCGGGTTCTCTCGACGTTCTAACCGACTCGCCACCGCATCCCAGAGTCAGTGGCTTCCTTGTCCACCGCATCCCAGAGTCAGTGGCTTCCTTGTCCACGGCATCCCAGAGTCAGTGGCTTCCTTGTCCACCGCATCCCAGAGTCAGTGGCTTCCTTGTCCACGGCATCCCAGAGTCAGTGGCTTCCTTGTCCACGGCATCCCAGAGTCAGTGGCTTCCTTGTCCGTGGCTTCCTTGTCCACCTGCCATTTTCAAACTTGTTTCATCTGGCTCGCAGTTGCCGTCTGGTCGCGCGCTGAGGTGCGGTCGTGGCGTATCTGCGAAGTTTCGCGGACAACTTGTCTTGATCTATCGGATACTTCTCTCGCGGGCGTCGTCAGCGCCTTCGTCGTTGTGGGCGGCTCGGGAAAAAGAGCCGAACCAGGCCCGACTTACGTCAGCGCGCCGTGGTCGGTGTCCAATCCGGCATCGGCTACTGTTTATTTGCTCGCGTCCTCGTCTCCCACATGACATGTATACCGCATGTATACCACATGACACGTATACCGCATGTATACCACATGACATGTATACCGCATGTATACCACATGACATGTATACCGCATGTATACCACATGACATGTATACCGCATGTATACCACATGACATGTATACCGCATGACACGTATACCGCATGTATACCACATGACATGTATACCGCATGTATACCACATGACATGTATACCGCATGACACGTATACCGCATGTATACCACATGACATGTATACCGCATGTATACCACATGACATGTATACCACATGACACGTATACCGCATGTATACCACATGACATGTATACCGCATGTATACCACATGACACGTATACCGCATGTATACCACATGACACGTATACCGCATGTATACCACATGACACGTATACCGCATGTATACCACATGACATGTATACCGCATGTATACCACATGACATGTATACCGCATGTATACCACATGACACGTATACCGTCAGCAGACCATTTGTTCCAATCCTCTATATCGTTAATTTTAGTGTTGCTTCGTCATAGCATTTAGTTCTTGTATACCTTCACGAAGTGTGAAGAAATTATTACTGTCAATATAATATTTATGACTATTCATTATTTTGAACACATTAATTTGGTATCATCTTCTCCCGGTCTCTTGGTGATGTCAACCGACCACTTAGGCGTTCTCCACAGCTAAGTTCTCTTGGTGATGTCAACCTACCACTTAAGCGTTCTCCACAGCTAAGTTCTCTTGGTGATGTCAACCTACCACTTAAGCGTTCTCCACAGCTAAGTTCTCTTGATGATGTCAACCTACCACTTAGGCGTTCTCCACAGCTAAGTTCTCTTGATGATGTCAACCTACCACTTAAGCGTTCTCCACAGCTAAGTTCTTTTGGTGATGTCAACCTACCACTTAAGCGTTCTCCACAGCTAAGTTCTTTTGGTGATGTCAACCTACCACTTAAGCGTTCTCCACAGCTAAGTTCTCTTGGTGATGTCAACCTACCACTTAAGCGTTCTCCACAGCTAAGTTCTCTTGGTGATGTCAACCTACCACTTAAGCGTTCTCCACAGCTAAGTTCTTTTGGTGATGTCAACCTACCACTTAGGCGTTCTCCACAGCTAAGTTCTCTTGATGATGTCAACCTACCACTTAAGCGTTCTCCACAGCTAAGTTCTTTTGGTGATGTCAACCTACCACTTAAGCGTTCTCCACAGCTAAGTTCTCTTGGTGATGTCAACCTACCACTTAGGCGTTCTCCACAGCTAAGTTCTTTTGGTGATGTCAACCTACCACTTAAGCGTTCTCCACAGCTAAGTTCTCTTGGTGATGTCAACCTACCACTTAAGCGTTCTCCACAGCTAAGTTCTTTTGGTGATGTCAACCTACCACTTAAGCGTTCTCCACAGCTAAGTTCTCTTGGTGATGTCAACCTACCACTTAGGCGTTCTCCACAGCTAAGTTCTTTTGGTGATGTCAACCTACCACTTAAGCGTTCTCCACAGCTAAGTTCTCTTGGTGATGTCAACCTACCACTTAGGCGTTCTCCACAGCTAAGTTCTCTTGATGATGTCAACCTACCACTTAAGCGTTCTCCACAGCTAAGTTCTTTTGGTGATGTCAACCTACCACTTAAGCGTTCTCCACAGCTAAGTTCTCTTGGTGATGTCAACCTACCACTTAAGCGTTCTCCACAGCTAAGTTCTCTTGATGATGTCAACCTACCACTTAGGCGTTCTCCACAGCTAAGTTCTTTTGGTGATGTCAACCTACCACTTAAGCGTTCTCCACAGCTAAGTTCTTTTGGTGATGTCAACCTACCACTTAAGCGTTCTCCACAGCTAAGTTCTTTTGGTGATGTCAACCTACCACTTAAGCGTTCTCCACAGCTAAGTTCTCTTGATGATGTCAACCTACCACTTAGGCGTTCTCCACAGCTAAGTTCTTTTGGTGATGTCAACCTACCACTTAAGCGTTCTCCACAGCTCTAAGTTCTCTTGATGATGTCAACCTACCACTTAGGCGTTCTCCACAGTTAAGTTCTCTTGGTGATGTCAACCTACCACTTAGGCGTTCTCCACAGCTAAGTTCTTTTGGTGATGTCAACCTACCACTTAGGCGTTCTCCACAGCTAAGTTCTCTTGGTGATGTCAACCTACCACTTAGGCGTTCTCCACAGTTAAGTTCTCTTGGTGATGTCAACCTACCACTTAGGCGTTCTCCACAGCTAAGTTCTCTTGGTGATGTCAACCTACCACTTAGGCGTTCTCCCCAGCTAAGTTCTCTTGGTGATGTCAACCTACCACTTAGGCGTTCTCCACAGCTAAGTTCTCTTGGTGATGTCAACCTACCACTTAGGCGTTCTCCACAGCTAAGTTCTCTTGGTGATGTCAACCTACCACTTAGGCGTTCTCCACAGCTAAGTTCTCTTGGTGATGTCAACCTACCACTTAGGCGTTCTCCACAGCTAAGTTCTCTTGATGATGTCAACCTACCACTTAGGCGTTCTCCACAGCTAAGTTCTCTTGGTGATGGCAACCTACCACTTAGGCGTTCTCCACAGCTAAGTTCTCTTGATGATGTCAACGTACCACTTAGGCGTTCTCCACAGCTAAGTTCTCTTGGTGTTTGGACATGTTTAGTTGTTCTTTTGGTGTAAATGGTTCGCGTAGTTTTGTGTCCAGCAAAGTCGGAACTGAATCAAAAATACAGAAAATCCCGGTCGTCCTAATAAAATAGGACTGCGGCTTTATTTAAGGGTAGAATGCGTGTGCCGTCTTTGTAGTCGTACTGTTTGATGCGAGATGTTGGGGAGATAGATACCAAGCTAACTTTGTAGCGAAGCAGCACGTGTGCGTTGGACAACACTAGGCGGCGCTGCGGGCAGACATCGCGGCTAGCAGTGGTGTGACTCGTCTCCGCGTCTCGGGGATGATGTTTTTATAGATGCGCGCCGGTTTACCCAGTGATCCTAATTAAACTCGTTGACACTGGAAAATACGACCAACGGACACGATCCACCAACAGTGTCGCGCCGAGCGTTCGTCTGTCGTCAAAACTGAACATGAGGTTGATCTGATGATGTAATTTGTCAAATCTTCGTCAATTTGATTGCCTAAAAAGAACTAAGTCAGTTGCATAATACAATAAGTATTTACAGACTGCAAGATAGGATAGATTTTCTAGTATCGTAGTTATTCACTGGTCACCAGTGATGTAACAGCGTTTATTGTAGCTTCGATCTTGCTTAAGATCGTGTTATGACGAAGAGCATATGTATTCGAGCCACGCGCGCACGCACACACACACGCACGGGCGCGCGCGCACACGCACAAACACACTCTACCGCCCAACCCCCCACGCACGCACACGGAAGCAGCTTAAATGCCGTCCGTCGAATCAGCACGCTACCGGCGGACGTGAATTATAACAACAGACCAGGCCTAATGACACCAACACGGCGGATTATTAACGCAAATAATTGTCGACAATTTTATTAATGTTGCTCTTTCAACGCTATCCGTGTCGGCGGCGTAGGAGTGTCAGTATTTACTTCGGCGTGGACACCTGAACGCCGTGTCACGTCGGTACAAGGTCGCTCGCCGACGTCTTTCCAACAGGTGCGACAGTTAATGCCGTGTCAAACACGAGCCGGCGAATAAAAACGCCGCAGATAAATGTAGATCGCCCAGCGTTTTACGACCGCGCGTCACGTCAACATATTGCCCGATAACGTTTGATCGCCCTGGCGGACGGAGTAGCGTCACTGATACGTGAATGGACGGCCGCCGGCTTGTTGTGTTGCCGAGATGTCGACGAAAACAAATGGTCTTTTTATGGCGGTTGTACCGGTGGTGGTTGCGGTGGTTTGTGCGGTTGCTGGAGCGCATATTCACGGCGAGTGTTTAGCAGAACGCTGGTTTAATTTCGCTGTTCTGTCGCTCGTATTTTTGTCAGTATTTTTCAGTATTTCTGTCAGTATTTTTGTCAGTATTTCTGTCAGTATTTCTGTCGTATCCGCGGAACGTGTTAAAACACTTTCATCCTAGCACATATTCGTTTTCGGGTCGTCCAATGATGATTGACACGGGGAGGTTTGGTAAACAAGCAAAAACGTGTTGAATGCGATACAGTGAAGTACTGTTTAACGAGTTGACGTAGTTGAATATGATTCTGTGAAATTAAACGCAGCACACTGCTTTATTGCGATGTGGACTCCTAGTTACTCAAACATTTGCAACTACAATTAAGAATATCACGCCAGTGGTTTACTAGGAAAACCTTGTTGAACACACATCATCTCTACGGGTGCCGTAGTCTGGCAATATTCGTTCCCCAAATGTTGAACACACATCATCTCTACGGGTGCCGTAGTCTGGCAATATTCGTTCCCCAAATGTTGAACACACATCATCTCTACGGGTGCCGTAGTCTGGCAATATTCGTTCCCCAAATGTTGAACACACATCATCTCTACGGGTGCCGTAGTCTGGCAATATTCGTTCCCCAAATGTTGAACACACATCATCTCTACGGGTGCCGTAGTCTGGCAATATTCGTTCCCCAAATGTTGAACACACATCATCTCTACGGGTGCCGTAGTCTGGCAATATTCGTTCCCCAAATGAAAATACACCTATTCCTATTCTTGCCAATAGGATATGGCCATGCTGTTTGCATCCAAACTCGACTTAATGTAACATAGTTTGGCCTTTGTTTACTAAACAAGTCGTCTTTCTGGCAAAACAGAACATTTGTTTGAGACTTTGTGTTAGTTCTGTGTATGCCGACCTCCCTTAATACGTCACAAGTACTCTAGGTTACCCCCTATTTCATAGAACTGCGCATGCGCTTATCGGTCGCGCTGGCTAACATGAGAGAAATGACCGGAATCTCCCTCTTTTAGAACACATCCTGATTAAACGATTGGCGTGATATTCTACATTTTAGTTGCCCGTGGTTAGTTTTTATCTCTTAGGTGCTTAGCCCCAAAACCATGACTTTTGTCTCGATTTGAAAGTTGTATACACCTGTGGACATTGGGAACATTAGATATATGGTTCCATGTAGCAAGAGTCCACTGTATCACTAAAAATACTTATGTGAAGAAGTACAAAGTGGACTGCTTAGGTCAAAATCTTTACAATGACATCCATGTCTGACGAAACGCACAATTCTACATACTTATAATAACAACCGTATGCATGTGTATTCAGTTTGGAGCAATATATAAAGTCCGTCTAAATTTTGCAACCGTCAAATCTCGCGAATTTCGAATGACATGAAGTCTCGCGAGATTCTATTCCAGTGATACGTAGCGTTTTTTGTTTGCACGGTGAACACCTGGTTGTGATTGTTTGAGTTATTTGATTATGGGTAGATGCAAATGGAACTATTGTGATGCGTGCCGCGTTGCTAAATGTAAGATAAATAGCATTAGAGCGAACACGAATTAGCATCAGTTTTGCGAACTATGGTTGGACACGTACGCGCAGTCAACTAAACTGCGATTTACGTAAAGTAACGTGTCTAAGCCGTGGTATCTTCAGTCGGGCCTGTGTGTATAACGTCCGCTGTGTGTTTCCACTATGGTTGCTGTCTTCGGTCGGGTCTGTGTGTATAACGTCCGCTGTGTGTTTCCACTATGGTTGCTGTCTTCAGTCGGGCCTGTGTGTATAACGTCCGCTGTGTGTTTCCACTATGGTTGCTGTCTTCGGACGGGCCTGTGTGTATAACGTCCGCTGTGTGTTTCCACTATGGTTGCTGTCTTCAGTCGGGCCTGTGTGTATAACGTCCTCTGTGTGTTTCCACTATGGTTGCTGTCTTCGGTCGGGCCTGTGTGTATAACGTCCGCTGTGTGTCTCCACTATGGTTGCTGTCTTCAGTCGGGTCTGTGTGTATAACGTCCGCTGTGTGTTTCCACTATGGTTGCTGTCTTCAGTCGGGTCTGTGTGTATAACGTCCGCTGTGTGTTTCTACTATGGTTGCTGTCTTCGGTCGGGCCTGTGTGTATAATGTCCGCTGTGTGTTTCCACTATGGTTGCTGTCTTCAGTCGGGCCTGTGTGTATAACGTCCGCTGTGTGTTTCTACTATGGTTGCTGTCTTCGGTCGGGCCTGTGTGTATAACGTCCGCTGTGTGTTTCCACTATGGTTGCTGTCTTCAGTCGGGTCTGTGTGTATAACGTCCGCTGTGTGTTTCTACTATGGTTGCTGTCTTCGGTCGGGTCTGTGTGTATAACGTCCGCTGTGTGTTTCCACTATGGTTACTGTCTTCAGTCGGGCCTGTGTGTATAACGTCCGCTGTGTGTTTCCACTATGGTTGCTGTCTTCGGTCGGGCCTGTGTGTATAACGTCCGCTGTGTGTTTCCACTATGGTTGCTGTCTTCAGTCGGGCCTGTGTGTATAACGTCCGCTGTGTGTTTCCACTATGGTTGCTGTCTTCAGTCGGGCCTGTGTGTATAACGTCCGCTGTGTGTTTCCACTATGGTTGCTGTCTTCGGTCGGGCCTGTGTGTATAACGTCCGCTGTGTGTTTCCACTATGGTTGCTGTCTTCAGTCGGGCCTGTGTGTATAACGTCCGCTGTGTGTTTCCACTATGGTTGCCGTCTTCAGTCGGGCCTGTGTGTATAACGTCCGCTGTGTGTTTCCACTATGGTTGCTGTCTTCGGTCGGGCCTGTGTGTATAACGTCCGCTGTGTGTTTCCACTATGGTTGCCGTCTTCAGTCGGGCCTGTGTGTATAACGTCCGCTGTGTGTTTCCACTATGGTTGCTGTCTTCAGTCGGGCCTGTGTGTATAACGTCCGCTGTGTGTTTCCACTATGGTTGCTGTCTTCGGTCGGGCCTGTGTGTATAACGTCCGCTGTGTGTTTCCACTATGGTTGCTGTCTTCAGTCGGGCCTGTGTGTATAACGTCCGCTGTGTGTTTCCACTATGGTTGCTGTCTTCAGTCGGGCCTGTGTGTATAACGTCCGCTGTGTGTTTCCACTATGGTTGCTGTCTTCGGTCGGGCCTGTGTGTATAACGTCCGCTGTGTGTTTCCACTATGGTTGCTGTCTTCAGTCGGGCCTGTGTGTATAACGTCCGCTGTGTGTTTCCACTATGGTTGCTGTCTTCGGTCGGGCCTGTGTGTATAACGTCCGCTGTGTGTTTCCACTATGGTTGCTGTCTTCGGTCGGGCCTGTGTGTATAACGTCCGCTGTGTGTTTCCACTATGGTTGCTGTCTTCGGTCGGGCCTGTGTGTATAACGTCCGCTGTGTGTTTCCACTATGGTTGCTGTCTTCGGGCGGGCCTGTGTGTATAACGTCCGCTGTGTGTTTCCACTATGGTTGCTGTCTTCGGTCGGGCCTGTGTGTATAACGTCCGCTGTGTGTTTCCACTATGGTTGCTGTCTTCGGGCGGGCCTGTGTGTGTAACGTCCGCTGTGTGTTTCCACTATGGTTGCTGTCTTCAGTCGGGCCTGTGTGTATAACGTCCTCTGTGTGTTTCCACTATGGTTGCTGTCTTCGGTCGGGCCTGTGTGTATAACGTCCGCTGTGTGTTTCCACTATGGTTGCTGTCTTCGGTCGGGCCTGTGTGTATAACGTCCGCTGTGTGTTTCCACTATGGTTGCTGTCTTCGGGCGGGCCTGTGTGTATAACGTCCGCTTATTGTAATATATTAATTAAGTAGGCATAATGTGAAATGAATGCTATCTGCTGTGTGGTGTTTGTGTTAGCTGAGGTTTGTGGTCTCAAGTTTAGTTGGGTGCACGAAAGTGCGTCATGACATTGCTCCAATGACGTCATGACATTGCTCCAATGACGCGACGTAGAACAGTGGGTAAAACGTCGGCCTGTCAGTCGAGAGGCCCCGGGCTGGAATGTAGCTGAAGTAGACCCTATTCCGTTATGGAAGAACGCTGGCCTGTCAGTCGAGAGGCCCCGGGCTGGAATGTAGCTGAAGTAGACCCTATTCCGTTATGGAAGAACGCTGGCCTGTCAGTCGAATGGACACGGGCTGGAATGTAGCTGAAGTAGGCCCTATTCCGTTATGGAAGAACGCTGGCCTGTCAGTCGAGAGGCCCCGGGCTCGAATGTAGCTGAAGTAGGCCTTATTCCGTTATGGAAGAACGCTGGCCTGTCAGTCGAGATGACCCGGGCTGGAATGTAGCTGAAGTAGGCCTTATCCCGTTATGGAAGAACGCTGGCCTGTCAGTCGAGATGACCCGGGCTGGAATGTAGCTGAAGTAGGCCTTATTCCGTTATGGAAGAACGCTGGCCTGTCAGTCGAGATGACCCGGGCTGGAATGTAGCTGAAGTAGGCCTTATTCCGTTATGGAAGAACGCTGGCCTGTCAGTCGAGATGACCCGGGCTGGAATGTAGCTGAAGTAGGCCTTATTCCGTTATGGAAGAACGCTGGCCTGTCAGTCGAGATGACCCGGGCTGGAATGTAGCTGAAGTAGGCCTTATTCCGTTATGGAAGAACGCTGGCCTGTCAGTCGAGATGACCCGGGCTGGAATGTAGCTGAAGTAGGCCTTATTCCGTTATGGAAGAACGCTGGCCTGTCAGTCGAGATGACCCGGGCTGGAATGTAGCTGAAGTAGGCCTTATTCCGTGATGGAAGAACGCTGGCCTGTCAGTCGAGATGACCCGGGCTGGAATGTAGCTGAAGTAGGCCTTATTCCGTTATAGCATACAACCATGGCGAATGTCTTGCGTTAGCAGACAACGTTAAGTAATTACAGTACGCAGGCCAACACATCTTTACCGAAAACGATGTTATCGTCGCAGACACAATGGCCACTTCCTGGTTATAAAACAGTGATTTACTTTGCACGCGGAAGAATCTGCCTGCCATGCATAATTACTAACGAACCACTCCCGTGTGATATTATACAGCGAAGGAATTCGGATGAATGAGACCGTGCTGCGTTGTTGGCGATTCCCACGACGCTGGAACTTCGCCAACGAGCGCTCGTTTCCTGTACGAGCGTCGGGGGAACGTCAGCGGGCCGACGTACGTCAGTGACGTGACGTCATGTCCCTTTGTTGTCGCCGCGGCGCTTCTCTCTCTCTCTCTCTCGGCGATGTCTGTTTGCGTCATCGTGTCGCGGTGGCCTGAGGCCCGTGGCCCGCTCTTGTGCTGTGACGGCTGATCTTGGCGACGCCGGCCCCACGTTACTTCGACGTGCGTGCGTGCGTGCGTGCGTGCGTGCGTGCGTGCGTGCGTGCGTGCGTGCGTGCGTGCGTGCGTGCGTGCGTGCGTGCGTGCGTGCGTGCGTGCGTGTAGGGTTAAAAAGTGTTGCAGGCGTGACTGTGGGTGCGCTTAACCGAGAATACGTCGTGTGTAAATGGTACGTGATTTCGACGCCACACATGTCCGCAAGGGGCGTTCACAATTGTCGACATGAACCTATTCGCACAAAGCGTACGTAAGGGGAGAGGGGTGGGGTGGGGGGGAGGCAAAGCCCGCGTACTTATTTTGTAAATGTCGGTCGCATGCGAAATACTAATATTGTAAATCACAAAATAAAAGTTCACCGCATCGCCGCTGTAATACGAACCGACATATTGTAAATTCACAACTTCGAGAACAGCAATTATCATTATGACACAATGGAGTTGTTATAAAAGCACAAAGCTTTAACATAATTACTGCAGATAAATGTTTGTAAATATATTCTGGTGGTTATTAGTTATTAGTGTGCGTCCTACACGTGCACTGTGTTATTAGTGTGCGTCCTACACGTGCACTGTGTTATTAGTGTGCGTCCTACATGTGCACTGTGTTATTAGTGTGCGTCCTACACGTGCACTGTGTTATTAGTGTGCGTCCTACACGTGCACTGTGTTATTAGTGTGCGTCCTACATGTGCACTGTGTTATTAGTGTGCGTCCTACACGTGCACTGTGTTATTAGTGTGCGTCCTACACGTGCACTGTGTTATTAGTGTGCGTCCTACATGTGCACTGTGTTATTAGTGTGCGTCCTACACGTGCACTGTGTTATTAGTGTGCGTCCTACACGTGCACTGTGTTATTAGTGTGCGTCCTACACGTGCACTGTGTTATTAGTGTGCGTCCTACACGTGCACTGTGTCGTAACATTGTTACATCGATATTTTTTCTGGAAAATTATCAACATTTCAAAGTAATATTCCAGGGAGGGAATCTGGGAATTAGTACAGTTCCTTATAGCCAGCTGTGAACGCGGTATCAGATTGTACTGTATGTCGTTCCACGAAGACCAATCTCGCGGTAAAAACCGCTGTTGATGTGGAGATAAAGAGCGAGACACGACCTGCCTAATTTATACACGCCACAAACCCCCCACACCCCCGCACCCGTATCATAAGGATCAACGTTTCCGATTTTATTGCTTAATGGGCTGAAAAACTAGCTGAAATCACGATTGCACACGTTATATACGACGTTATACGAGGTGACATGATCGTTAGCCTGGGGCGAGGTGTGCGACAACACTGAGGACACGCGTAGGTACGGTCACCTGAATCCACGCCAGGCGACACTGACACGCACGTCACCGACCAGCGGGGGACATTTTGACTGTGTGTCCTCAAAGGTGTCCCCGGGCGAACATTGTCTATCGCGTTCTTGCTGGGTTCCTTTGATGAGGATTGGCGAGAGCACGAACAGACGTGGTCGTCTGTCATTTAATTAAATCTACCTTTAATTAAATCACCGTAGATTAAATGTTTTACCAAATCGACGTACTTCCTCGGTAAGAACCCAACTACATGGCCAAATATGGCTGAAACTTCTGGAGTTTAAAACAAATTCCAGGTTGGCCTGTCTGACCACCTGCATTGTGGTCCCGTAAAATGGGATGAAGCTGATTGCATACACAGGTGCACACTATCGAAAGGTATATCATCGGATGCTTATAGGTGTACCCATAAATGCAAATGTGAGCATATGTTTTCGCAGCCGTTACCATTCGGGATCGGCGATAAATCGTCGTGGGCGATTGTCGAGGTGCGACGATGTCGCGTCGAGCCGTTAGTGTCACGATCCTGCTTAATCTCAGTGTCCGATTTGCTTGAGGTATTAATGCGACACGTCTGTCCTCCCGTTCGACGCCTCCGCAACGCCGGTAATTAGTCACGCGTGAGCGCACTCGTGGCGTCATCAATCCTTCACGCGTGGCCACACACTGCTGCTGCTAGCGACGCGGACCGACCGAACGGCCGGTGTGAGATTGTAAATGGACCCCCGTGGTAAAAGGACCCCCCCGGTCCATTTTGCACTGTGAAATATGGACCCCCACCGTAAAAATGGACCGTGGTCCATTTATCTCGTTGAAAATTTACCCCGGTCCATTTTTCACGGTGGAAAACGGTCCATTTTACGCTGTGGAAAATGGATCTACATAAAATCCAACTGTAAGAAATAAATCCATTTCAATCAATGAATTAAGTTTATTCTCAAACAAACCTTAACAGATCATAATTCTCATCGGTATCGTTGCGTGTTAAAACAAGCAAACATGTCTCCATTTTGAAGTCACTTACTATGTCAGTTGCACCTATTAGAGCTATTTCTATTCATGATTACTGAGCTGTCTCACACGGCCATCAATGGCTCAAAGTGCTCGTGGACATTACTGAGGAAGATCGCCTTGTCAATTGACAGCTGTACCATTTTCTTTGAAAGCAGCCCGTCAACAGTCATCTATAGTGCTCTACGTATCTCTCCGTATTCATATACAAAGCATGAGTTTTAACTGTAAGATATAGCATACATATTTGGCCGTTCATTTATTTATAACCATTCAGTCAATTACGGTTCATACTAATACTAGTAATAATATTAATTAAATAATACTAATTTATTTCAAAAGTAGAACTTTGGAGATATGTGGTTGGAGGGGGTACATTTTCCACGGTCATTGAGAACAGACCCCCTCCCCATATCCAAGCAGTGCTAAAATAGAAATTCAAATAAAATAATGTCCCTAAGTATCATTGCGTGATATGTACCAGTAATAAAACTGAACAGACGGCAGTACGATTCCCACGCCCGGGGTAACGGCGGTGTGATCGTGGGGGATGGCGTCTACTCGATGCGGTCAAATTCCCCGTCTGTTCGTCGCGTGTGCGTGTGCGTGTGTCGAGCGTGCTTTCCTCGTCCATCTGTGACTCGTTTGTTGTCATGCACGTCCAATTGATATGTTCCTTTTTTTGTATTTATTTTGGTTTTCCGAGCCCCCAGCTTCCGAGTCAGCGCTGTCGTTGGCGTGCTCTTGGTTCATGTACGTGTTATAATTGTAACGTTATAAGCCAAACCTTTATAAAATATGCATAGCTGTAAATGATTAACTTCCATCGATGTTTCACGGTTCAACATTGGTTCGTAGCTGACTTACCGCTCAAAGCATCCAACGGTTACATGTATAATTGTGTGTGCGTGCGCGCTTGCGTGCGTGCGTGAGTGCGTGTGTCATGTATACGCTGCATTCGCTTTGAATATGTTTACTGGGGATGGTACGTCATAAGGTGAGAACGTATAGAGGCCAACCTTCTTATTAGCCAACTTGTGCAATAGTCGCTGTTCCGCAGCAGTTGGTCCACGCAACGGGTATCCCTGCTTGCTTCGTGTCAACATTCATTGTTGTGTTATCGCCACCGAGTTGATATAACTATATTTACTACACTCTATCCAGTAGGTAAATACTTGAATAATTGACTTGCAGATATACAGTCGTGTTATCTCTGTTCTATAATTTTGACGGATGACCGACCAAGTGGGTTCAAGGTCGTCGGCTAAAGGTAACATAAACAAGCTGCGTGCAGTGCGGAAGCGGTGTTGTCCAGGTCCGCTTACGATAAGTTAAACCTTTGCAGGTTACGCCATTCTGTCGGGGACAGTGTTTACATGTAGAACCCGTGCCGTACGACCGACCTTTGAAATATTTATGTACGAGATAGAAGCCGCTGTGGAGACGTATTGCGTCCGCAAACAGAGTAGCTCTGTAATCGTGATACGATGTTTGATAATCATGAACTAGATTGGCGTAAATTATTTACGCCGCTGAACGACATTCTTACCTCGTTTTGTTCTTTGCCAGTGCATTCATTCAGTCATTTCACGTAACAAAAAGCATATATTCTATTTTAAAATATTGTGCTTTTACGCACTTTTTCGGTCCAAGTATCGCCGCGTTGTATTAGCGTCTCCTGCAATGAGCGTTAGCGGCTAATATTATCCCTTTCTGCGGATACAATCCGCGGCGCTATTTGGACGTAAAAGTGCGCTAAACACAAAATGTTTTTAAAGAATATTTGCTTTTTGTACGTTGAATGATTAAATGAATACATCTGCATAGAAAAAGTGAGATAAGAAAGTCGTTCAGCGGCATAAATCAGGCCAATCCAGTTCGTGATTACCCGACTTTTGTTTTCTGTGGCATTTAACGTAATTGTTTGAATATGTTTGAATACGTTTGTTTTTACACGGAACGAGAAACGGATTGGGAACGGAATGCCAACCGATTACGTTACCATTTCCCTTATCGATTGTGTTTGATCACATCTCTCTTGGAGGCATAGTGCAGCCATTACGTTACCATTTCCCTTATCGATTGTGTTTGATCACATCTCTCTTGGAGGCATAGTGCAACCATTACGTTACCATTTCCCTTATCGATTGTGTTTGATCACATCTCTCTTGGAGGCATAGTGCAACCATTACGTTACCATTTCCCTTATCGATTGTGTTTGATCACATCTCTCTTGGAGGCATAGTGCAGCCATTACGTTACCATTTCCCTTATCGATTGTGTTTGATCACATCTCTCTTGGAGGCATAGTGCAACCATTACGTTACCATTTCCCTTATCGATTGTGTTTGATCACATCTCTCTTGGAGGCATAGTGCAACCATTACGTTACCATTTCCCTTATCGATTGTGTTTGATCACATCTCTCTTGGAGGCATAGTGCAACCATTACGTTACCATTTCCCTTATCGATTGTGTTTGATCACATCTCTCTTGGAGGCATAGTGCAACCATTACGTTGCCATTTCCCTTATCGATTGTGTTTGATCACATCTCTCTTGGAGGCATAGTGCAACCATTACGTTACCATTTCCCTTATCGATTGTGTTTGATCACATCTCTCTTGGAGGCATAGTGCAACCATTACGTTACCATTTCCCTTATCGATTGTGTTTGATCACATCTCTCTTGGAGGCATAGTGCAACCATTACGTTACCATTTCCCTTATCGATTGTGTTTGATAAGATCTCTCTTGGAGGCATAGTGCAACCACTCTGGTTTGCAGAATTCCCGTTTACACAGTATTGCTCACACTGATATCTCAAGACTAAAGGCCCGTTTACACGAGCGACACAGCGTCGCCAAACCGACTGGACGCATCGTTTCTTGTTGCTTTCATGAAACGATGCGTCCAACTGGTTGCCCGACCCCGTGTCACCCGATCAATCTGATAAATAACGCGCGTGTGTCTACACTTACACGCCAAGCTCGACGGATAGTCGAATTTCATTGTTTGTCTGTTCAAGTTAGTCGTTACATTGGCTTTCGTGGGGAAGTTGGTTTTCGAGTGATGTATTGGCATATCAACGAGGGGTGTTGTTCTAGATTCGCAGTGAACGTCGTCTTCGCCGGCCATCGTTGCCAGTAGGTCAAGATCACGTCAGTGTTGTTGCCCCGATATGTTATTATTGTCGCTGACCCGAGAAACATCACACGCGCAGCACGCGATACCGTCTGACGACAACCAAGTTGTTTGCGTTCGAGCGTGCGTGGGTGCAGCCGTGACAATACCGCCGCGTTACGACCGGATCAGTCAGCCGCGCGACAGTTTTAACGCCGCATTCACGTCACGTCGCGCTGCCGGCTCCTGGCCGCGCGCGATTATCCGAAACCGAAAACCGCTGCCGTCGTATTTCGGCGTTTCCCGTTACACGAATTGCGCGTAATCTGCGGTCGATGCGACCGCGTTAATTATTTGTGTTGTTGGTTTATTCTCGCCTCGCCTGAGCCGTCTTATCTGTAGTTCGAGGTGGTTTTGTCTTGTCTTGTCTCCGATATGCCGCACAGGGAGAGACGCTCCGATGATTGGTTTAGTGCCGGCGTGTGTTAATTTCAATTGTTAATTTGTTAATAGAATTAACTCAATTCATTTAATTTAATTTAATAACTTTTCCAGAAAGGTTAATTTATTTAATTAACTTTACCAAAAGTGGTTAATTTAATTTAATTTAATTGACAAATTCACAGTTAACTCTCAATTAAATGTTCATTTAACAGCTGTTATTACTGGATAGTTCACATCCAGGTTATTCAGGTATTTTCAGAAGACCTGCAGACACTATTCCAGTCACTATTCCAGCCACTAGCCTGAGAGAGATGAGGTGCAGGCCCGTGTGAATGAGAGGGAGAACGTCACAGAGCACAGAGACACTGTACCAACTGGAGTGGGCTGGTCATTCAAGCATTGTGATTTGGGGGAAGTCCTAGGCAATAGAACGTCCTCTGGTAGGGTGATAAGTTAATGGCTAATCATGGCTTCTGCAAATATCTGTTTAAAGTAAACACTTGGAGCTGGCAACTTGCAGCCAAGTGGACCTACGGAGCCATTAGACCTATGAATCTATCATTGTTCCGTGTGTACACATAACTGTTAATGGGAGATGTATAGAAAGGGAACATAGCGTCAGTTTGGGATATTTTTACAGTGCCGATTTAAATCAAAAGTATGCCAGTTCTAGTGATGCATAACACATAATGTATACATATTTAAATGCTAGTGTGTAAAGGGGAAACCTAATGATTTCGTATAAAACACTGCGCAAATAACAACTTGGAAATGATGTATGTAGTTGCCCGGTTTTGATTTTATTTTATTTTATTGGAGAACTTCTGAGTTAATTATAGTTTAATTAGTTAACTTTTAAAGTTAATTGCCCCATGCCAGAAAGTGTTATTTATCACGTTCTATGTCCCTCAGACACCGACTTTACCTGTTAATGTCATCCACCACTGCATGGTTTGACCCGTGAGATCCGGCCGGATTAGTGTTTGTATATAGGTCGCCCGCGCTGTTGGATTAGTGTTTGTATATAGGTCGCCCGCGCTGTTGATCTTAGTCTACCAGTAACGCAACACTGCACATACGTCAACCGTACCTCAACGGCTGACGGACATCAAAGCAATATTACATTACAATCCGTGATTTTATTATTACCATGTCTGTAATACGTTTGAGCCCATTCGACCTATGTTGGTCTAGTCCTGCTGTGTGCTTGTTGGTGGTGTAGAGTGACATGTTTGGTTGTGTTTATTACTGTGCTCCTGGCGACGAGAGTCGTGTGCGAGAACAGCTTTGTCCGCTTTCTAAACACTTCGTGACCTGCTAGTATTGCTGCGAGGCCGTGCTGTAATCAGAAAAGCAAGAAAAACTAGTCACGATCGGTGGGTTCAGGGTCGGGACACGCCCTCGTTGTAGTCGCGATTCGACCTGACTGACGCAGCTATGGACCGAAAAAAAAAGATATGCACTTTTTAGCGGGCTGATGTTCACTCAACCGTGACACTTATCATATATGTTGTCCTTATTGCAGCTCTGTGTGTGACCCGTGCGCCAAGCATTAGAGCAGAACCAACGTGGAACACCACAGAGCTGCCCGCTTCGTAGCAAACAGTTATAAATGGGACAGCCGCGCTACGGCTTCAGGTGTTCACCACCAGGTAGAAGTTCCCACGCACGACGACACATATACACAACACATCTACACAACACTGTTTCTGCCTCCAGAAATTAATATCACAAAACCACTCACCACAATTAGAATGAGAAAATCTAATTGACTCCAAATACCGACCGCTAAACTAATGATCAAAACACCTGTTCTTGCTCAAGATTGGCAATGACTATGTCCCCCGAAAATCACTAATACTGCCAATACTAAAGTGTTCGTAGAGGCTGTAGAAATCGAAGCGATTCCGTATGACAGACGATGTCTAGGATCACAGGTTATTATATCAAATAGTACATTTGCGAATTGCATCGTCTGTAGTCGTACGAGTCGGTGGCGAAGATGCTTGTGGCATGTATATCGCAAATGTATCACTGTATATTTGTTTCACGCGCCTAACGTGTTTAGCAAATTCAAAGTTGGGGCCACGTTCTCTATCGGCGGTTGACATTCGGTTTTTGAAACAATTCGTTTTGTACGGGACGAATAGTTCCATCGTCATCACACTTGCCATTTTGTACGGGACGAATAGTTCCATCGTCATCACACTCGCCATTTTGTACGGGACGAATAGTTCCATCGCCATCACACTCGCCATTTTGTACGGGACGAATAGTTCCATCGCCATCACACTCGCCATTTTTTACGGGACGAATAGTTCCATCGCCATCACACTCGCCATTTTTTACGGGACGAATAGTTCCATCGCCATCACACTCGCTATTTTGTACGGGACGAATAGTTCCATCGTCATCACACTCGCCATTTTGTACGGGACGAATAGTTCCATCGCCATCACACTCGCCATTTTGTACGGGACGAATAGTTCCATCGCCATCACACTCGCCATTTTGTACGGGACGAATAGTTCCATCGTCATCACACTCGCCATTTTGTACGGGACGAATAGTTCCATCGCCATCACACTCGCCATTTTGTACGGGACGAATAGTTCCATCGCCATCACACTCGCCATTTTGTACGGGACGAATAGTTCCATCGCCATCACACTCGCCATTTTGTACGGGACGAATAGTTCCATCGCCATCACACTCGCCATTTTGTACGTGGTGGCTATCGTCACGACGTTTAACAATATTTTAATAATAGTCCCGTCGTAATCGCACACGTCCCATTATGAAAGCATATGCGTGTGTAATATTACGATACGACGAGTTGCTGCACTGTTGTCGTTGTTGTTGTAGTTGGTGGCCGAGGTGAAGCTGCACTGTTGTCGTTGTTGTTGTAGTTGGTGGCCGAGGTGAAGCTGCATTGTTGTCGTTGTTGTTGTTGTTGTAGTTGGTGGCCGAGGTGAAGCTGCACTGTTGTCGTTGTTGTTGTTGTAGTTGGTGGCCGAGGTGAAGCTGCACTGTTGTCGTTGTTGTTGTTGTAGTTGGTGGCCGAGGTGAAGCTGCACTGTTGTCGTTGTTGTTGTTGTTGTAGTTGGTGGCCGAGGTGAAGCTGCACTGTTGTCGTTGTTGTAGTTGGTGGCCGAGGTGAAGCTGCACTGTTGTCGTTGTTGTTGTTGTAGTTGGTGGCCGAGGTGAAGCTGCACTGTTGTCGTTGTTGTTGTTGTTGTAGTTGGTGGCCGAGGTGAAGCTGCACTGTTGTCGTTGTTGTTGTTGTAGTTTGTGGCCGAGGTGAAGCTGCACTGTTGTCGTTGTTGTTGTTGTAGTTGGTGGCCGAGGTGAAGCTGCACTGTTGTCGTTGTTGTTGTTGTAGTTGGTGGCCGAGGTGAAGCTGCACTGTTGTCGTTGTTGTTGTTGTAGTTGGTGGCCGAGGTGAAGCTGCACTGTTGTCGTTGTTGTTGTTGTAGTTGGTGGCCGAGGTGAAGCTGCACTGTTGTCGTTGTTGTTGTTGTAGTTGGTGGCCGAGGTGAAGCTGCACTGTTGTCGTTGTTGTTGTTGTAGTTGGTGGCCGAGGTGAAGCTGCACTGTTGTCGTTGTTGTTGTTGTAGTTGGTGGCCGAGGTGAAGCTGCACTGTTGTCGTTGTTGTTGTTGTAGTTGGTGGCCGAGGTGAAGCTGCACTGTTGTCGTTGTTGTTGTTGTAGTTGGTGGCCGAGGTGAAGCTGCACTGTTGTCGTTGTTGTTGTTGTAGTTGGTGGCCGAGGTGAAGCTGGGTCACGCCGTCCTGGCCATGCACACCGCCTTGGAGGGACGCCGGTTCTGCGTGGCCGGGTCGTGCAAGCACATGAAGCTCTGCTCCCTGCTCGAGTGACCGCGCCTCCGTCCGAGTGTCCTCGCCATTCCGTCCACGATGTCCTGGACGTCGCCGTCATTTCCGATGTCACGTGGCCGCTGCAGTTTCAACTCGACGGTGTCACGACCATTCCATGGTAGTCGTCTGCTTCCGTCCATAGTCCCGCAGCGACACCTACCGGTCGATAGCAGACCGTTCATATTGAATCCTGTTTTGATTATACCACATTCCGTTATACGCATATTGATTACGTTACATTCCGTTATGTGGCTGTTGATTATGCCACGTTTAGATGTGGTCGAGTTTGTATTTTCGCTCGGTGCTTTATAATTACAGTTTGTATTTTGTTAACTGGTTGTTGATTCCTTTAACGACAGCAACATCACCACCACAACGTCCATACAACAACATCACCACCACAACGTCCACACAACAACATCACCACCACAACGTCCATACAACAACGCCCCCTCCACAACGTCCGCAACACAACGTCTCCTCCACAATGTCACCTCCGCAACGTCCCCTCCACAACGTCCCCACCACAACGTCTCCACAACGTCCCCACCACAACGTCTCCACAACGTCCCCTCCACAACGTCCACACAACAACGCCCCCTCCACAACGTCCCCAACACAAAGTCTCCTCCACAACGTCCCCACCACGTCTCCTCCTCAACGTCTCCTCCACAACGTCTCCTCCACAACGTCCCCACCACAACGTCCATACAACAACGCCCCATCCACAACGTCCCCTCCGCAACGTCCCCTCCACAACGTCCTCACCACAATGTCTCCTCTACAAGGTCCCCACCACAACGTCCATACAACAACGTCCCCTCCACAACGTCCCCACCACAACGTCTCCTCCACAACGTCCCAACCACAACGTCCCTTCCACAACGTCCCTTCCACAACGTCCCTTCCACAAGTCCCCACCACAACGTCCCCTCCACAACATCCCTTCCACAACGTCTCTTCCACAACGTCCCCACCACAACGTCCCTTCCCCAACGTCCCCTCCACAACGTCCCCACCACAACGTCCCCTCCACAACGTCCCTTCCACAATTCCCCTCCACAACGTCCCTTCCACAACGTCCCCTCCACAACGTCCCCTCCACAACGTCCCTTCCACAACGTCCCCTCCACAACGTCCCTTCCACAACGTCCCCTCCACAACGTCCCCTATGTAACCCGTTTTACCGAAGTACTGTTGGTTTTAAAGAATTGTGTAAATAACGCCGTGTGGCGAAATATAATTGATAAACATTACACTTTTTTGTCGTAACATGGATCAATCTTGCTAATAAAATACGCAGAATAACGTCGTATACTACGGCATATGTATTATAATTACATAATAGTCATGATCCAGATAGACCGCCCTCAAGTCACTGTGACTCAGCACAGCCAGAGTGGGTCATCTCGTTTGTAAGACGCGTACTACATTACACGGACAATGTCACACGACTCTAGTTCAAACAACGCACTGAACTTAGAACGAGTTAACAAGATAAACCGCCCGAAAAGATACATCGAAAGAAAGTATTAATAGACCGATCGGTTTCGATAGCATTGTGTGACGTTGGTGCTTTCCAACAAACGTCAAGTTAAGTACGTCACGACGTGGTGCGTCACGATGTGTTATCTCATCTAGGCAAACGTACCGTGAACGTGTCAAACCTGTCGTGTGTTCTCGTCCCAGAGGAAAGCCGTTCATTTTACGAGCAGCATCACTGCGGTTGTAATGTTTGTACAAATGATTTGTGACACGTTTAACCACTGTATCGCGTTCAAATTAAGGTTAGAGTGTATCTTTTTCCTCGAATGAGCTGTGCCTTACGTACCGTACCGTCTGTGCTTGACATTAATTTTGCATTGGCCACCATCATATTGATTCCTGTGCTCAGAGGAAAAATTGTCCTACGTTTTTTTAAACATTCACAACACATTACGATTGAACTAATTGACGTCGTGTGCGAAACTCGTGAAAATTACGTACGTTATTTTCAGAAAAACGCAACCGAGGCCAATAACCCTCAATTTCCACTCAGCCCGGTGACTAATTTTTAAATGTTGGTGCGCTGTGCAATATAGCTAACGTAGCGTAAACCGAGCGGCCTGTGTCTGTTCATTGCCATCAAACGAAAGATCTAGTGCAACGTAATGGCGGACGGATCCTAACTGGGGACTATGGCCTGTGGCCACACATCTCCGCGGGCTCCGTTTCTGTGGAACTATCACTGACTTGATCCTTCCGAGAAGTGCTCCCTTTACAGCGCGTTTGCTATTAGCGGGGTTTAACGACTGCGTGGAACCGTTTGTGTAACGAACGAGTTTTTCCTGTTCGGATCTCGGCGTTTTTCTTGAGCAAACATCGGCAGCCGAAAAGCTCTTTCGCGTCGGCGTCTAATGGGTCGAACATCCGATAGTCGCAACGCATTCAATAGCAACAGAGTCCGCTTTGAAATAGCGCCTGTCAACTTTGCTCCGTCGTTGTTTGTAACGTTGCCACGAGCGAATGGGTTCACACGGTGTGTTGTCAGTCCTATTTCCAGTAACCCAGTTTCGTTTCCCCGGCGTCTTGTTTTCTATTCCCCTTCCGACATTCCCGCATCTTCTGCATCAGTTGTACGCCATATCCGTAAAAGGTCAAACGTATTTCCATATCCGCCCACTGTTATCCACCCTTTCCCTTCACAAATCCCTTATTCCCTTTCCTAATTCGTTACTCGTCTTAGCTTTGGTCCTTCTTCGGAAAGTCTACTTCGACAACCCATTTCTGTTTTCCGTGATCTTCTGTGTGATGTGTCCCCGTCCATTTTTTATGTCACGTGACACCAATTTCGATTCAGTAATGAGTTCATAAGCTGAGGCCATCAAGTTTCCATGATTATTTTAAAACTGTTTTTTATCACAAATAAATATCAAAAATTATATACAATTATACGCGTAATTCCACAATAACGCGTAGGCGCAGTTTTCATTATGACATAGTTGTTCACATCAGATAAATACGGTAGTTTTCATCAAAGGTGTTTTTAAATCAGTCGTTTCTTTATGGGAAACCCCGAGATTTCGTGAAAATCGTGCCTTATTTGAAACTAGAGGTTTCTGTTTAACGTTGTCTTTATTGTTCAGAAACACATCGGGCAAGATTCGACACACCATATTATAGCGGAAGGGTTTGGTGTATGAAGTAAATGATGCTTCTTTTCATTTTAAAAGGCTAAAATATATAAATAGGTTACTATTTGCTTTTTTGTAGATAATGGCTGCGTTCTGTGTTAATGGTGTTTCAAGGTGTTTTGTTTGCTGGCATGAATATTCATCAATTCCTTCTTGCCTGAACAACCGCAGTGCGCAGTGCAAATTATTTATGCAGCTTACTACAGCCAGCGAACAGTGCAGACGTTGCACTCTCCGCACTCGTGGACACTGTGAGTAGCAGTTAACGTGGAGTACAACGGCCTCTCGCTACATGGACACCAGATCTAAAGAACGACCTCTTAAAGGTACATAGTCTGATCGTTGTTGTTGTTGACAAATCATGTTTTATAGAATACACTACAGAGGTTTATCTATATTTGAACATCTTGACTGCCCAAATGTGTTTGAATGAACCACATTGGTTTTAATATAAGTTGACCGTTATCTGTCTACGAATATCGACCTTGCTGTTCAGCATGCAATGTAAACATGATATTCGGGTTGAAACATTCAAATTAATCAAATAACGGTCAAATTATAGTAACACACTGTGGTTCGTTAAAACACATTTGAGCGGTCAAGATGTTACAACAGACATAGTTTATACTATATACCATGATTTTACGATAAAAACCGCCAGACTATGTGTCTTTAAAAGAAGCAACTTTGAAATGCCCGTTCTGTCCCGCATTGATCACCCGCCCTCGTACCTGAGGGCATGAGGAACGGATACGAATAGGCCTACTTTTATTTTAGATAAAAACCGACATACATACAGTAAAACTATAATTGCGTTAACAGTATAAATATGTATTTTTTTAATAAGTTAATAAAATAAATTAATAAGTTAAAATATTAATACATTAAAATTTATGTTGATACAGGTAATAATAAATAATTAAACATATATACATCGGATACATGAAACCTTTCGGCTAAGCCCCAACACGTTCTAAATTGCGAGAGTCGATTGTATTTAATTTTATTTTGTTTGCGAATTCCGGAACCGGGTTCACTGCCGGATGGAACACCTGATAGACAAAATGGCACGGAGCATGCAAAGCAGCACGCTGGTGATTGGTCAATATTGAGGTGGAACATTCAGCGCCACCTGTCGACGGTAACTGCGATGTGTTGATTTGTTAAAATTCTTACCGGGTGAATTGCCAGTCGCTATATTATGAGTTCAACGTTTCGCGCTACACAAATTGCATGTTTTCAGGCCTGCACATTTGTCACTAGGCCGTAGTCCTAATAACTACTGTACGATTTGTCACTAGGCCGTAGTCCTAATAACTACTGTACGATTTGTCACTAGGCCGTAGTCCTAATAACTACTGTACGATTTGTCACTAGGCCGTAGTCCTAATAACTACTGTACGATTTGTCACTAGGCCGTAGTCCTAATAACTACTGTACGATTTCGAAACAAATATCGCAACGGTACCGACAGTCAAATCAACATCAAGGCGTTTGACGAATTCGTGAATGAAGAGCAAGTTTAACTCCGCACGGGCTGTTCACCTCGTAAATATACTACGTATACTCTTGCAAAACATGGTACATACGCTGGGTAAATCCCTAGGGTTAACCCGAGCGAAGGTGCTTACGCCAGCGGCCGTAACTCGCCACAGGCACTTTAGTGCACCATTCAAGATACATGCTTAATTATGTTTATAGTGACAGCGTTATATAAACAATACACAGCTAGCGGCTGCGAACAGGTACAAGGTGATGTTTACGTAAATAGAAACGTCTACGCTAACTGTGTCGTGATACTATATTTGATACTATATTTGCTGCGTCACGACCGCGTCATAAACGTACACGACCGCGTCATAAACGTACACGAATCGTGTCGTTTGTTGTCGTCTCGAGCCGTCAGCACTTACCTTGCCGTAGTTCGTTCCTTCCTTTAATGTTTTTATAACTGTAGGATTGGCCCATATTGTGAGACCATGAAGAATGTTCTTGAGATTCACTGTCATGTTTATTCTCACAAGGTGGCGCGTCAGTTCCTTCGAAACATGCTCTCGTGGCGTGGATTGTGGGAACTTTAGGGTTACATTTGTGGGGATTAGTTCATTAGTTCACCCAAGTTCGGATATGCCGCCTTCGCAGTACAGTTCCCCTAATACTATACTTGATGACAAATGTTGGACGGATGGGGCCAGCGGCATTCGCCATGTAAAGTGTAAACAGTAAGGTGTAATTAACACACACTCGCGCACGCACGCACGCACGCACGCACGCACGCACGCACGCACGCACGCACGCACACGCTCGCGTTGTTTGAATTCTCTTTAAAAATCATCGGCATTTCATTCGTATGACATGAACCGGAAAGTAAAGTAATGATCTATTCCCATATGGAACCACGTCGGGCTTTCTCATCGATCGTTCCAGAGTTTACACAAATCTACGAACGAACGAACGAGACCCCAGCTTGGAACGCACCAACACGGTGTGGCACTATCGACTTCACTGCAGCCGACTTCTGCCGTCACTGAGGCAGTGTCCTACATACATACATACTTACATACATACATGCATGCACGCATGCATGCATACATACATACATACATACATACATACATACATACATACATACATACATACATACATACATACCTACGTACGTACGTACGTACGTACGTACGTACGTACGTACGTACATACATACATACTTACATACATACATACATACATACATACATACATACATACATACATACATACATACATACATACTTACATACATACATACATACATACATACATACATACATACATACATACATACATACATACATACATACATACATGCAAGCCCTATATGCACTTACGATCAACGATTGTGAAACCAGATATCGTGAGGTAGCAATTCTATGCATCCAGCACACAATAAATAAATAAGCTGGTTGAATGGCAGCGATATAGAATTCGGTCTCGTTTTATAATCACGTCCTGAGTTCTAGAAGCGCCTTGCTACAATCACAGCGCCCTGTCGTCCGTCCACTGGCCCTATTGTTGACGTCACGGTTCAGCTAACATAGTTACAGTGCGTAGTTATGTATCACGATACAATGAACATTATTAACCCATGAGCGTCCTATGGCGCTGTAAAAAGCCGTTATCGTGTACATTGAATAATCTAATGCACACACATATTAAATTAAATAATTAATAAATAGAATTTAAGTATCTGAAGGAAATTAATCACGGATGTGAGTGTAGAAGAATGTGCAGCAAAAGAAGAAGAAGAGATGTCAGGCGTAAGATTCATGTCATGGCGATTCCTTGTTATTGTCATCATCGTTCTTGTTGCCGTTGTCGTTGTTGTTGTTGTTGCTGTTATCTTTGTTGTTGTCATCGTCGTTGTTGTTGCCGTTGTTGTTGTTGTCGTTGTTGTCGTCGTTGTTGTCGTCGTTGTTGTGGCTGACAGGTAATGACTTATATTCCAATGACGCCATCGTTTTCTTTCTCTATTGACATTATAATGATGATATTTGTACTTGGATCAATAAACTATTATTACTTTTATTGTTGTTGTCGTCATCGTCTAAATGGAACCTCTGACACCGCAGTCTCTCCGCCAGGAGGCTCCAAGTGATGAGTTGCAACAATCTACCTTGAAATGCTTCATGTACCTAGAGACCGGGTACACCGAGGCTTTATGTATCTAGAGACAGGGTACACCGAGGCTTCATGTACCTAGAGACCGGGTACACCGAGGCTTCATGTACCTAGAGACCGGTACACCGAGGTTCGTTTCCTTACCGGCGACACTGTTACAGTGATATCACCTACTGCATCGTACGCTCTGCCGCGCGCCACTCGGAGGTGCGTGTATTGGTGGAATCCTGAGGCCTTACAACCGTGTTAATGACGCCACCAAGTAACAAAAACATTAACACAAATTCAAGCAGAACTTAATGTTTAATATAATGTTTAAAACGTAGATCATGACGTAATCTGTAGGTGCCGTGTGCTCTGCAAGTCTAAGTTCACAAGCCTCTTGTGTAGTTGAAACGACCATTCTTTTCCGAAAGCTGATTACTGTGGTCGATAGCTTTGATAGCACCGGACCGTCCAGCGTGTTGGATCACAATGTTGACACACAATGGATCACAATGTTGACACACAATGGATCACAATGGTGACACACAATGGTGACACACAATGGATCACAATGGTGACACACAATGGATCACAATGGTGACACACATTGTGGTGTGTGTTTTGTATAAAGATAATGTCTGAAATATATTGAACCGGTCCTGTAAATATAATGTCCTATTGATAGCAATCGTGTCT